>CM069086.1:4022500-4090000 GCA_035578085.1 Solanum pinnatisectum | reverse complement strand
GAAAAACGAAGCAACTAATAATCAAAACGTGAAACTTTACAAAGAAATGATAGTTCACGTGTGTTTAGTTTTTGACTTTTTTTCTTTTCTGAGAGACGTATTGAAGATATCCTTAAATTTTGCATAAACTATTAGTTTCGTCCCCGAACTATTAACAAACTCAGAAACACCCACCCTCTACCTGACCAACTAAACTTACATACACCCTAATCTGCCACATGACATAACAAACGACCTCAAATTCTTGTAGAAGCATTAAACGCTTAATAATAAGCCAAGAAAAGTGTTTCAACACTTCTAAACTTGACGAAAATTTAGGGGTGTATTTCAGTCATTTTTTAAGATCAAGTTGTATTTAAATTCAATTAGTCAAATAAAAATGTAATTTTAAGACTGTCATTTATTTAAGAATGAAACTACTCCCTCCGTCCACTTTTATTTGTAATGTTGTGTTTTTTGAAAGTCAATTTGTCTGATTTTCAAAGTTAAATTAGATTACATTAATTTGATATTTTTTCAACAAAAAATATAGATATTCAAAAACTATAGGGAAAGTAATATAAATTGCAATTTTTGCATATTAATATGATAAAAAAAATACAATATAAATGTTAGTCAAAGTTTTTATAATTTGACTCTAAAAAAAGAAATTATAATAATTAAAAGTGGACTGAGATAGTAATAATTTCTATCGAATTTAAAGATGTTTTCTATTTTTTTTTTGGATTTTCCTCTTGTTTAATCAGTCAACAAAACAATAAATTTTTTTTGCCAGACGTGCAAAATTTATTATAATTTGCTAATTCCAAAGTATTCCCACATAATTATTACTCCTAATTTGGAATATCCAAAAATCCGTTGACTATATTAATTCTGGCCCCCACCATATATCCTTATATATTGTCACACTTTTTATATAAAAAAAAAAAAAACAAAAAAATAATACTAATAACAAAAAATCTATAAATTTCAATTTTCACTGAAACTCAAAAAACTCAACTTTTTTCCGCCATTGTTGTTACCTTGAGGTTTTTGGGTTTTGGGGTTTTGTGGAGTTTTGGAAGATTAAAAAAATGGACGGTGGTGATGTATCTGTGGAAGGGAAAGTGACGTGTGCATCGTGGATCAAACGGCCGGAAAACGCGCATCTGGCGGTGATTGGAAAGTCGACCGGAACTTGTTCATCGCTCGAGATTTTCTCCTTTAATTCCGAGAATACTTCTCTTTCTTCTTCTCCCAAGGTACCCTTTTCTTGTTTTCATTAAATAATTTTTGAATTTGTTGTTTACTGAACCCAGTACTTATAAGTTGGAACTAGTATAAATAGATGAGTTTTTTAGTTGTGGGGGTGCTGCATGTACTATGATTTCTGTGATTTTGCTGATTGTGGTGAAATTTGAACTTTTTTTTTTTGTGGGTATTGGTTATTAGGCGACGTATGTGTTCGAGGAAGGTGGAGAGCCACTAAGGATTGCGGTACATCCAAGTGGGGATGATTTTGTGTGCTCCACCACTACTGGTTGCAAGTAAATACTGAAACCCTTTTTGATTTTAATGCTTACTTATTCTGGAAGTTGGTTTGTTTACTATTTTTTGTTGTGAAAAAAAATGATTTTTTTGGTAGTTGGTAGTTTTGTTAAGCAAGATATGAATGAGTTTAATGCCTTGTGATTTCGAATTGTTGATTTTGGCTTTGTTTGTATATTGATAGAAGATTATTAATGCATGATTTTGCTGTTGTGATTTATGAAATGGATGATTGGCGATTGTGTTACTGCGCGGTAGGTAAACAGGACGAGTACTGTTAGTTGATGAGTATTATTATGATATGTTTCCATGTAGAAACCTTGTGAGTTAGTTTTCTTGACCTTAAAAGTGCTGGTCTGGTTTGTTAAATATTCCTTGTGTATGTAATTAATTCCCCAGAGGGAATCCGGATCTTGAGTGAACCTCAAATCCATGCCAGCCTGGAGTTAATTTTTTCTATGGACAGCCCCTTCTTTTAAGACTTAATCTAGGCAATAGCCATTTAAAAATATGGATTTAGGTTTTGGAGGTAGATCAAAAACCTCAGCGAAGGTCACCGAGCACGAACATGATATGAAAGATGTTAGATAGCGAACCAGTTAAAATACTTTAGTTTCATTTGTAATAGGGGAAGATTTTAATTTGGCATCATTAGTATATGTTGGTAAGAACATCTTGAGACCTGACTACTAGTGATGTGAGTAGCAGTGGTTGGACGATCTTAAATGTTGCATTCATGGTTTTACATCTATTGATGAAAGAAAAAAATTCCATTATGTATGTATTTTCATATAAATTCAACGCAGTACTATTTTTCGGCGTGGACATGTGTTTTACAGCTTTCAGTTGTGCTGACCCCCTTTTGAAGCAAAGGTTATTCAGGTCTTGTTTTGGCCGATAGTTATCCTTTCACATTAGTGATTAAGTTTGTCACCCAACAAAGGAACATAGAGATAACTAGCATGGTTTTTCAATATGATTATTGTCTTGCTTTTTATTTATTTCTTAACCAGGGAAGGGAATATATTGTTTGCTGTTTCCTGCAGGTTGTTTGAGTTATATGGTCATGAAGATAATATAAAATTTGTGTGCAAGGAGTTTCCTATCCAAGATATTGGTCCACAAAAATGCATGGCCTTTAGTGTTGATGGCTCCAAATTTGCGACAGGCGGAGTTGTAAGCAATTTTGTGAAAGATAATGTCTCTTATATTTCACGAGGATATTGCCTTGATGCCCTGACTTTGTATTACTTTGAATCTTGAAGGATGGACATTTTAGACTATTTGAGTGGCCAACCATGCGTATTATTGTGGATGAACCTAAAGCTCACAAGTCATTCAGAGACATGGATTTCAGGTATAGTTAGCTTTACTCAGATTATAGTTGTACATAATCCTCCGTTATTTATCATATGTGAGAATTTATCTGATATGAGCTCTAGGGACCTATAATCTTCAGTGTCTGTGCACTTGCGTTGATTAGTGATACATCTTGTTCTCTTACTTTTCTCACACTCTAGTGCTGAAAACATCGATTATATTCTAAAGAAACTAAGTGATGGAAAAATGAAGTGAAGGATCTTAGTCTTGTGTCTTTTAACAATTCTGATGTAAATTTTTCACTTAAAAGATCAGAATGAAGTGCCTTTTTCATTCAATTATAGTCCCGTGTGGATTTTATCTTGTTGGTTCATCTGTTACGCATCACACCAGATTGTCAAATTGTTGCTGTTGCTCTGTGTGATCTCATCTGAGTGTTTAAAGTAGTTTATTCTCATGTGGAATTAAAAGTGAATAAGGAGACGAACGGTGACCTAATTTGCAGGGTTATATCTTGGCGGTGAATATTATGGGATGTAAAGCAACATTAACTGAATTTGGATACAGAATTATACTTTTAACCGTTATTGGTTATATTTAAGAAGTGTGAAATGTCATAGAAGAACTAAAAATGTTGATATTTCAAGAACGATACATTCCCGATCAAGAAACCCTAATACATGCATTTATGCATGGATTTGCATTCATGCTATACTGTTTGAGTTTTGAAGTGTGAATCTGATTTTTGAATATGATCATGAAATCTTCCTAGAAAAAAAGTTTCAAAAGATTTAAGAGTCTTGAATTTACTGTGCTTCTTATTGCAGTTGCAGAAATGATACTTAATCCATGGATTATGGAATCTTAAGAATTATTGTTCCTATGATTTTCTTGACCAAGATTTTAATGTCTTTTCCTATTTTTATATATATACAGCTTAGATTCAGAGTTCTTAGCTTCCACGTCCACAGATGGTGCCGCCAGAATATGGAACACAAGGGACGGTGTTCCAGTAACTTTGTCACGAAATGCAGTAAGTTCTGAATAATATGTCGTCTTACCTGTTAGACAATTGGTTATCCATTTTTATGGTGATGTTATAATATCCTGTCTTCCACATTACAGGATGAGAATATTGAGCTCTGCAGGTTCTCTAAAGATGGGACGAAACCGTTTTTGTTCACTACTGTTCAGAAAGGTATTCTAAAGTCTGGCTTTAGTTAATGAAGTTATTAAATTGAGATTGTGTAATTTTCTTATTGAAAAGATTGTGTAACTATCCAAACTTGTGTCAATAAAACAGGCAATAAGACATTGATTGTGGTTTGGGACATCAGTACATGGAAGAAAATTGGACATAAAAGCCTTTATAATAAGCCAACTTCCATTATGACAATTAGTTTGGATGGGAAATATCTCGCATTGTAAGATCTTTATCCTTTTGTGTCTCCTAGTAATGTTGAATTTCAATTACCATCTACACCTTTACTGTCCAATACTTTCCTTAGATATGCACTGTTGAAGCTAAAGAATGGAATTTGACATCGATTTTGCAATTGTGAATCTTCGTTAAAGTATTTTTTTTTACATGGATGTTGAATAAATCATTGAGTTGATTTGACATTTGAAGTTTTGTGATGAGATAGGCCAAAATGAGGCATGAAGGGGACCTAAAACAGAGTAGCATCTGGTTCCTATTCCCCTTCCAGTTGGAGTTAGTATAAGATTCCATCAAATTAATTTGAAGTGTTCTCATCTTTCAAAAACACCATGTCTTTTTTTGAACTTTTTGCATGAATTAAGTTCTTTTGCTACTCTTGACTTGTCTTCATTTTGATGAATGTCTCCCCTCCCATACATGCCTTTTGGTGTTCTACAGCTAGGGGTGGCAATGGGGCGGAGGTTGAACCTTTAACCCACATAATTTTCAACCTGCCTCTTCCCGCTGGAGATTTTTTTTTTCCATTTTGTTATATTTAGGTAATACAAAATTAGTGTCATATAATAGGTAATATTATTTATTTTAGCTTCTCAAATTAGATTCACTTGCCTTTTTTTTTCCTTCCTTACCACAACACAAAACAAACTATGACCGAAGTTCCAGGAACACACCTTTCCTTTACGGGGTCCTATTACCCCTTTGAACCATTTTAAAGTGTTATAAATACACCCTTCGGTGCTGAGGTGGTACAAAGAGTGTGCTCACTCATTCGGAGGCATGTTAGGGGTGAAGAAAAGTTAAAATATGATTCCTTTGGACACTTAATTAATTATTATTAAAACTTAAGTTGATATCTTTTTAATTATTTTCCTTTCTTTCTTTGTGAAATAGAGTCAAATTCTATTTTTTTTTTTCATTTTCTAGAACTAAAATTGATTTTTTCACATGCTCACCACGTACAGAAGTCGCGGATGAATCTTTTCTGACGTTTTCCCATCCATTTATTCTACTAAATCGTCTTCCTCTTTCTCACACACATACTCCATTAAGGGAAAACCTTCTCCCCACCGGAAAAAGGGGAATCCTTCTTATTACGTTTAAGGGTGTGTTTATTACACTTTAAAATAGTTCAGGGTGGTAAAATAGTATAGGGTTGTAATAGGGTAAAGATAAAGTGTCCCTGGAACTTCGGTCGTAGTTTAGTTGGGTACTTATGCCTTTTCCCTCATTAAAAGCTGATAGAAATGATGTAGATGGTGAAAGATTAATATACCAATCAGTTTAGAAGAGTTGCTCTTTCAAACAATGTGTGATTTTTTTTCATCCCTGAGAAAATTTAAATCTTAGTATCTAAACTATAAAAGGAAAGCAGATAGTTATATACTTCTTTTCCATTTTGTTATTGTTTTGACTTGACTGTACATTTATGTGCTCATTTCTGAACCCAACAAATCAGAAACAAAAAGAAACATAAAACATAAAAAAGAACTAAAGAATAAGTTTCAGATCAAAATTTAATGATCAGGAATAATATTTTTAAATCAAAATTTCACAGACTAAGAATAATTTTTATTTTTAATAATTCCAAAAGATTTGTCATATCCAGAATTTATATCTTGAAAATTTGTTTGCTTATGTCTTCCCTCAGAACTTCAACTTCAGACACCTAGTTCCCCCCCCCCCCCCCCCCTTTTTTAAATTTTAAAAAGATCTGTTCCAACAACCCCCCACATCCACATAAGCTGTAACCTGCTCCATTCCGCATAGGCTTTAACGGCACCACCCCATTTGCATTGCTATCTGCTGCGGCGTTTAGTTGCTAATGCATTGATCTGAATCTATGCTTGTCATTTAAATACAGGGGAAGCAAAGATGGTGATGTCTATGTTATTGATGTGACAAAGATGGAGATCTCCTCTTTGCACAAGAGGTTGCACTTGGGTACTAATATTACTTCTTTGGAGTTTTGTCCTAGTGAAAGGTATGTGCAATTCTAGCTATAATTTTCTATGAAGTATTGACTCTATGTCATTCGTTTTCTGTTTTGAAGCCTATGCCTTCTCTGTTAGAAGCCATGTTTTTCACGGAATTCTAAACAGGGTTAGCATTTGTCTTTTTTCTCCACAAGATATGTATGGAGAAATATAAGAGGAAATTATTGTAGATGCAACTCGTGACTGAATGGTGAAAAGGGAAACTTTTGTGATGGTCTTGTACATAGTACATACGACTTTAGTGATGCCAAGAACCTTTCATGAATATCTTTAGTGTATGAGCTACTTTTGCATGCATCAGTCACAGCACATCAACTGATTATTGAAGTAGACAAAAATTAACTTTGACTAAAAACCAACTTGGTGGCGTGATCTTTGGCTGCAAAATGTGCACCATGAATGAGTGTATACTAAATCAATTATTTGGTTAGTTATTTCGTTGCTAAGGCATATATATATTTATGGTTTACTAAATAGTTTTAGATGTCTTTTTGCCTGTCATATGTGAGCTAAGTTTTGTTTTACTTTCCTTTTTTTAGTGTAGGTTTGCTCGCTTCACATTTTTCATATGTGCAGAACATAGATACAGGTCTATCGCTGATTTTGTTCAACTACAACAATCAGAAGCTTTATGGTATCTATGAAGATGCAAGCTCGGGAAAAATGAAAATCAATCCATGTGGTTGGACGTTAGACGGTTTTGGAAGAACTGGATTTCCTGCACAGGTTTTATGTCATGTTTTCTTCATATTTGGTTTATTTGGTTGTATTGATGCTTTTCTTTATATGCTTTCTTGTTTATAAATAAAGGTTCAGATTCGTTCGCTTCTGCACTGCAAACCATTGGCAGGAACTCTGTTTAAGCCTATAATCCAGGATAACTATAGCAATGATCAACATCATTTGATGTTTGAGCTAGATCATGTTCAAGCTCCTAATTTGATCTCCAAGTTCTCTTCTTGTGTATTGAGCCAATACACAAGATGAGAACTTGGATATCAAATTAGCCGCTTGAACACGATCTAGCTCAAACATGAAATGATGTTGATCATTGTAATAGCCAATACACAAGATGAGAACTTGGATATCAAATTAGCCGCTTGAACACGATCTAGCTCAAACATGAAATGATGCTGATCATTGTAATAGTTATCCTGAATTACAGGCTTAAACAAAGTTTCCGCCAATGGTTTGCAGTGCATACACGGACAACCTTCATTTATAAACAAGAAAGCATCAACACAACCAAATAAATCACATATGAATAAAACATGACATAAAACCTGTGTAGGATAATCAGTTCTTCCAGAATAGTCTTAACGTCCAACCATATGGATTGATATTCATTTTTCCCGAGCTTGCAGCTTCATAGATACCATGAAGCCCCCGATTGCTATAGTTGAACAAAAACAACGGTAGACCTGGCTCTATGTTCTTCACATATGAAAAATGTGGAGCAGGCAAACCTACGCAAAAAAAGGAAAGTAAAACAAAATTCAACTCATATATAATAGACAAAAGGACATCTAAAACTATTTAGTAAACCATATATATATATATACACACCTTAGCAACGAAATAACTAACCAAATAGCTGATTTAGTATACACTCATTCATAGTGTACATTTTGCAGCCAAAGATTACTCCGCCAAGTTGTTATTGTTCTACGTCTTAAGTCTCTGTGATACCTGATGACATGATTTCCTAATGATAATTTCTCTTCACTAGTTGTTGCCTATATTTGAGCTCTTCAAAGTTGAAACCTTTTTTCTACTAATGTCATCGTAATCTTTCTCATCAATTATTCTTTAAGAATCAAAGCTCCTATTCTGTCTGGTTACTTCACCTTACTAGTCCACATTTTGGCAGGGTTGCTCTTACCACTTCCTCTCAATGGGGAGTAATGGTGACTAAGTTAAATGTCCCAACCGATTGGAAAGGTCCGTCTCTTTTTTTTCTGTGTGTAGGGACAATCACGTGCATTCGACTCCAAGATTGACATTTTTCTCCCCATCTCTTCAATTGCAGAGTGGCAGATTTATCTATTACTCTTGGGATTGTTTTTGGCATCAGCTATTCTATTTTACGTGTTCTTCGAGAATTCTGATTCTTTCTGGAACTTCCCTGATCCATCTGCAAGACCAAAGATTGAGACTCTCCATGTTGATGCAACATCTGAAGAACAATGGAGCAGCTTTGGACCTGTAGATTTGTAAGCTGCTCTCGTAGCTTTTTCGTCGGATTTCAGGATGGCAGGACTGAAGAAAGATTATGAAATAAGTCTAGTTTTTGGAGGCATTTTACTAAGCTTTTAGCATTTATACCTTCTAACTGATGAATGTTAAAAATATGAGGCCAATATTGCCTTTTTTGGATGTTGATACCACACTCTTAAGATTTATTTTATACCACAAGAAAAATTTGATGCAGCATACTGTATGTTGTTTTAGTGTGATAAGTTTCTTGTAGTGTTAATCTTTTGTTATGCTATGAACATGCCTCCTTGAGCTGAGGGTTGGGTTTATTGGAAACAACTTCTCTAGTCTATTAAGGTAGGAGGTAAGGTCTACGTACACTTCACCCTCCCAGACTCCATTTGTGAGATCACATTGGGTATGTTGTAGTTGTTGATTTGAAGCATGCCTTTTTTCTTCTCATTTTTCTTGTACTAATGGTTAATAAGAATTTGTCTTGGAAATAATTTATTAGAAGTATTTTTTGTACACTCCTGCAAGGGAATTATGCTAGGTTGATGTTAATTTTCCCTTAACACTTTTTAATGTAACCAATATTGTTTATTTTCAAAAATAATTAATATTAAGAGGCAAATTGAAAAAAGTGCTAATTAATTATATTTTAATTTTGTTAATTAACCGATATTTTGAAACGAACGTCTTTAATAATGTTGACAATTATTATAGAACATGGAGAGTATAAGTGTACCAATTGTAATGGACATTTGATTTTCAAATAATTTAGTACTCTTTCCGTTTCATATTAGTTGTCAAGGTTACTAACAATGTTCGTCTCAAAATACAATCAGTTTATAAAATTAAGGTAGAATTAATTTTTTTTTTCATTTTATCCTTAAAAATAAATATTATTGAAATAAGATTAACTAGTCTTGTTTTTAAATAGACGAAATGACTTGAGAGACCTTTGTATTTGACTCAGATTGTAAATTGGACTCTTCTACTCACGACTTTGCCAACTGAACACTTAAACTCAATAAAACTCAACATTTCAAACCTTAAACAAAAATAATGAACAAGTACAAAAGTCTTCCAGATCATTTTTAAGAGACGGAAAAGGAAAATATGACAACTAATACAAAAGGAGCTCTAAGTATCTACCAAATGGATTAATTATTATACCTTTATCTTGGCACGATAAAAATTGCTTAGGCATTAATAATGATATAACATAAAACAAATAATTTCTCTTAAAATAAGAAATATGGTTGAAGAAAATAGGGAAGACCCTAAAAGATCTACCAACAAGAATATTCTCAAAGTTTAATTTATATATATAAAAATAAAATAAAATAAAGTTACCATTTATACAACACAATATGGAAGTCCAAAGAATGGTTAGTGGTCTACATGTTCAAAGGTTCATAAGATTTTTTAGTTTTAAAAAAAATAAAATAAAAAATAAAATAAATAAATATATATATATATATATATATATGACATGTTATTTTATCATGTACCAAACTAATTAAACAATGTAATAATAATAATAATTTTATTAAGCATATTTGACTTAGTATTTTCTACTTGATTTTAGTGGTAAGCATTTTATCACAAACATTATTTATATAACTAATGTTATTTGCTTCATGATTTTCATTAATTCATTTTCATTCTCTTTCAAAAGTAAAAAAAAAAAAAACAATAAAATCATTGATCTTGAACTCTTTGCTTAACAAATATTCCATACATTTATTTTGTAGTATTTTTTTTCTTTATGATTTGTGTTTGGCTAATTTTCAAAAAAAATGATGGCACCTCAAGAAATAGCTGGATTCACATTTGAATTAAAGAGACAATAAAAGTTTTTAAGGTATAGTGCTCTCTCTTTACTTTATCTTACATTGCAACTTCTAATATTCACTACAAAATAGTCTAAATTTCATCTTTGTTATGTTGCTCTCGTAAAGTTTCGTTTTATTATATTTATTTCTTGCTTTTTTTCCTTGGTATGTTATGTTATTATCATAATGTTTCGTTTTGTTATATTTATTTCTTGCTTTTTTTTTTGGTATGTTATGTTGTTGTCGTAAAGTTTCGTTTTGTTATATTTATCTCTTGCTTTTTTTTCCTTGGTATGTGATGTTGTTGTCGTAAAGTTTCGTTTTGTTATATTTATTTTTTGTTATATTTATTTCTTGCTTTTTTTCCTTGGCATGCCGCTCTATTTGAGTGCTAATTAATGTTGCACCTATTTATATCTATTTAATGACCCAAATGCTTTTTTTTTCTGCTTCTCACAGTCCAATATCTATTTCGGAATTCGATTAATACGTAAATTCATGGTAGGAAATTTCATTTTGGGAATAAACTATTTTCTATTAAAAATAATTCTATTCTCAAGACTTGAACCCTGCAAGACCAAAGTAAGTTATGCATATTAGTAATATAAAAAGGAGGATTTAGTCTAAAGATGATGTGGCAATAGGTTCGAGCCATGTACTAATGCTTATATTAAGGGTAGACCATCTACTTGACACCTTTTAAGGTGCGGTCCTACTTTAAATCCAGTGTGAATGTGAAATACTTTATCCATCGAAATTCCCTTTTTAATGCTTGATATAAGTATCTAAATATTGATTCGAAGAAGTGATTTGGACTTTGGAGTAAGAAAATTGAAATATTTATAGAAATAATTTGTTGATGTGGAAGAAATCCATCAATAGCTGTTATGTTTAAACTCTTTCCATATTTCTCTTAAACTCAACTTAGATCTCTTTGTAGTTCATAAAAAGGTCCTTTCCTCATTTATGTAACTCGTAAAATTATTGTCACGTGATCATACCATCATGAGTTCGAGCAGTGGAAATAGTCAAAATGCAAAGTACAATGAATCCTTGTAGTCCAACCCTTCTCTGTATCCCCATACATAACGGAAGCTTAGTGCACCGAACTGCCTTTTTAATGTGATTGATCTTGTTTCTTGATTTTTACTAGGAGAAGGAAAAAAATGGAAGCAAGGGAGTCATTTTTTCCAACAAAGTTATTTGGTCAAGAAACAAAAAGAACATGTGAAAGAATTTGGAGATGTTTAAAGAAAGACAAAGTAATTACAAGTATTGGTATATATGGAGTTAAAGGTGTTGGAAAAACAACCTTAGCCAAACTCATCAATCACCTTGTTGAACAAAAAACTAAATCCCAAGTTATTTGGATTAATGTTTCTCAACAATGTAACATCAAAGTGTTACAAAATGACATTGCTAAATCACTTGGATTTGATTTTATAGAGGAACATGATGAAGAAAAGAGGGCAATCGCGTTACACGAATCGTTCAAAGAGAAAAATGATTTTGTTTTAGTACTAGATGATGTGTTAGAGAATGTACCTTTGAAAATGTTAGGTAATCCTCTAAAAATTGAAGGTGGAAGGTTGATAGTAACAAGTTGTTTACTCGAAACATGTAGAAAAATGGGATGTCAGAGGACGTTTGGAGTGAAGACAATTGAAGCAGAGGAATGTTGGAGTTTGTTTATAGAAAAACTCGGAAATGAGATGATAATTCCGCGAGAAGTTGAAGGAATTGCCAAGTTTATGGTGAATAATTGTACTAAAGGACTTCCATTTGGGATTGTTACATTAGCTACAAAGTTAAGAGAGTTGGAATTGAGTAATGTTGATGAATGGAGAAAGGCGTTCGAAGAATCATTTAAAGAGGAGAACAATGATGTTATGAAGATGTTGTTATATAGTTTTAATTCATTGAAGGATGAAAAGTTACAACAATGTTTCTTGTACTGTTGTTTGTATCCAGAAGATGAGAAAATCTCGAAAGATCATTTGATAAGTCGATTTGTTTTAGAGGGACTAATCGATGAACAAGAGAGTCGCGAGGCAGAATTTGAAGAGGGATATGAAATATTGAACAGATTGGAAGGTGTCTGTTTGCTGGAAAGTGGCGTAAATAGTGTGAAAATGCATAGTTTGATTAGAGATATGGCATTGAGGATCACTAATGAAAATCCTATGTTTATGGTTAAAGCTGGAGTTCAACTTAATGATGCACCAAAACAGGATGAATGGATCGAAAATTTGGACAAGGTATTGTTACGTATACTATGTTGCTCGGACTCTTCAAAATGTTGTTGCACGCGTGTCAGGATCAGACACGTGCCTGTTGACATGTTTGAAGAGTCTGAGCAACATAACTTGATAGAACTTGATGAGATAGATCTTGGATATTTTTTATAATTTTCGTTTAAAATTTTGTTTCGAATTACAGGTATCTCTAATGAGGAACCAGATAGCTGAAATACCAGAAGGAACATCAGCTAAGTGTCCTAGGCTAACAACATTGATGTTGCAGCAGAATTATCACTTATGGAAGATTCCAGATTCTTTCTTCGAGCACATGAAGGCGTTACGTGTTCTTGATTTAAGTCACACTTGCATTGAGAAGTTGCCTGATTCTGTATCCAAGTTGGAGAATCTCACCGCGCTCTTACTTGCATTTTGTTGGAATCTAAGGTCAATTCCAACTCTGGCAAAGCTCGAGTCGTTGCAAGAGTTGGACTTGAGTGGCACTGGGATTCAGACCTTGCCTGAATCCCTCGAGGCTCTATTGAGCCTCAAATGCCTAAGTATGTATGCAATGCGTTGGCTCCAGAGGATACCAATAGGTATATTGCCCCAACTTTCAACTCTGCAACGCCTAGTGTTATCGCATCATATAGACGTGCAAGGTGAGGAACTAGAGGTGTTAAACGAGTTGGAAGAGTTTCAAGGTAGGTTCTCTACTGTTCATGACTTCAACCGGTTCATCAGAGCTCAAGCAAACGAAGGATGCCTCGTGTTTTACAGAATTCTAGTAGGTGACTATGATGGTTTAGGACAAATGACACAAATCGAATTCAATCATGGAAGAATTTCGGATAAATTAGTCAAGTGTTATGGACTTGGAAAAGAAGATGAAGTACTATTGCTTCCACAAGACATTCAACACTTAAAAATCGAGAGTTGCAACAACTTTAGTACTTGTCTTTCTGACTTCGTGTCATGTCTATACGATTCAAAAGATTTAAAGTACTTCAAAGTTCGTTGGTGCAACAAACTAGAGTACCTTATGAAGGTAAAACAAGGACAAGAATCCGTCTTATTCCCCTCTCTCGAGCATCTTGATCTCTTTGAATTGCCTTGTTTCGTTGGTATTTTTGATGAAAGTGAAACAAGTTTGAGTCCTTCAATTCCTCTTGTTGGTACTTTTTCCCTCCTTAGAATGATACGTATCGAAAGATGTCACAACATCAAGAAGCTACTTCCAATTGATCTATGCTCAAACTTGAGACATCTCGAGAGGATATATGTCCTATCATGTAGTCAAATCGAAGAAATAATTGAAGATCATGAAAATGATGGAATCGTTGTCTTTCCTAAAATGACAATAATAACCTTATGGTCTTTGCCACAATTGAAAAGCATATGCAATGGAAAAATGAAGTGCAATTCAATCAAGAAAGTGTCAATAAAGGAATGTGTTAAGTTAAGGAATTTGCCTTTGTTTTTTTCACATGAAGAGGAACTCAAAATTCCTTCTACACTTAAAGAGATTGCTATAAATTCAAGTGAAAAAGATTGGTGGGAATCTTTGGAATGGGATCATTCAACTACAAAAATTGAACTTCAACCTTTTATTAACTATTTCTGATGGTGCTCAGATTCTTCAAAAATGTTAGACGCGCGTATGTCGTAGTGCACTTTTCTGACGATCTGATATGGGATGGAGCATCATTCTTGAAAAGTTCGAGCAACGCAGGAATGAAATTTCTACTTTCAAGTTTAACTCTATTTTTATTTTTGTAATATTGATGGCGCTTGTATTTGTACTTATATAAACTTACTAAATTTTCATATGATCGTGGCTGGTATGAAATTACGAATTATAATTTTTAAAAGGGTTTGATAGAAATATTTTGTTTATTTTTTCTTTTCCAAGAAGAAAAAATGAAAAAAAAGTACCCCAATTTATAGGTTCAAAACGAAAATTCAAAATAACCAAACCCCCTATAGTCGTATCACTTCCTTAATGTTCTAGGTCAAAGACGATGCTTTCACATGCTCTTTGCACATTTTCATCGACTTTCATGCCATCTAGCTTCTTTCCATTCTCGAGTTTTATGCCATTCTCGTAACACTCCTTATATAACGGGTCTTGTTCATCTTGTGCAACGACGTTTGAAGCGACAATCATCGTCACCATGGCAATGAATATATATATATATATATATATATATATATATATATATATATATATATATATATATATATATATATATATATATATATATATATATATATTGTTGTTTGAATGTATAATGTGTTGATGTAATTGAATGTTTCATAATTTATAGGTTAGATATTTTTTTTGAGCTTTGAATTAGTTTTAGGTGAATTTGAGGAGAGGAGATAATTATGCTTGTCCTTGATTATAGTATTTAGTCATAGATTAACTGAATCTATTTAGATCCTTCATGTTTTTGTTTTGTGTAAATGTTAAACCAAAAAAAATTATGTCACGTAGGACACACGTTCAGCTTTATACAAGTTTAAGTGTCTACTTGTGCACACCTAAAGTTGGAAAGCATAGATATCAGCTGAGGTCAAGTTAAATAACACGTTATTGATAAGTATAACATAATTGGTAACCTCATAAAAATGGTAACTAACCTGCTATCACGCGTTAAACTGTATATTTTCAGCAAAAAAAATTGTAAAAGAATGAAAAAAAACATAGTATAAGTTGTCTCATTAACAACTTCCCTTTATAGAGTAATAAAATCTACAGAAAAACAATCTCCATGATACAAACCAAATACAATTTAGCAATGTCTCCCATCAGAATTTCAACTAAAACTAATTGCTCTTGGATAAATACAATCTTAATGAAAAAAAAAATGCATACCAAACATGAAATTGGAATTTCTCGTCCTTTTTCGGGAGGAGTTTTCTGCATAAATACTGTAAATAACCATCGTGAACCCCATGTCTAATCACATGTATTCAACATCATCTTCCCATTGTTCGAGAACGATAGAAGCAAGTGCAAGTCTATATGCTGTGGACCTTAAGTTTCTAACCAGGACATAGATCTCCTTCCTTCTTTTCGTAACACCTACAGCTTTCCACTGTTCCTCTCTCAGATGAGCAAGACAGACAGCCTCGCAAAGAGCCACCGCTACTGGCTTCTTACTGCACAATAAAGAACTCAGTGCCAAATGAAAGAACAAGTCATAATTGCTACGATGAAAACACATCCAGAATTAACGTTTAGTTTACTAACCTTCCTCGAACAAATCCTGTTGTAATAAAGCCAATTGGTAATCGATAAGATTCTTTGGCAGCAGGATCTTCAGGTACTTGAAATTCCCATTTACCAGTTGCTTGCTGAGAGAAGCATGATCTCACAAAGGACTCGGGTACTTGAAGTTCTCCTTTGGAAATCTCTGATCTGCGTAATTCAAAAACAGGTTCATTTGATAATAAGAAGCACCTCTAAGCTCTCCCTTTACTTCTATTTAAAATTAGTTTCGGCAAGCATCAGTAAGATTAGTCCTGTTAAACATCAAAATGCAAACCTACTAATAATTGAACAGAGTTTTCAAGAATGGCTATTGGATTTCCCAACTTTAGTTGAATGGCAAAGCACAGGCCAAAATAACAAGAACAGATCGTATACAATCTACTAAGCATGCGTAACTACTATATGTATATAAATACTAACTAGTAACTACTAGCTAGTGAAGGTGATATAACTTTGTCCGTCCCTAGGTAAATGATTCCTCGTAAACATCTTATTCGAGAAAAATAAAAATGACTCAATCCTCGTAAACCTACAAATTAAGCTTACAAAAGAACCGTGATGCTGCCCCATCAGAACTTCCAATGCCAAGTGTCCTCTTGCTTAGAATTGGTGAATTATCATAGAACAGAGCTAATGCATCTACTGATCAGCCAAATACTTGAGCCTCATACATGAATGTGTTTCTAAATGATGTTCTCCCAATACTTCCACCTCATAGGTTCTATCCAGATGTTTTTATGGAAGTCGTATTTTTGGCAGATTACATGTCCTAAGTGATCTGCCAAAGATATTTGTTATCAAAGCATCATCATCTAGCAGTAGGATTAGTCATGCATATTGTAATGAAGAGGCAATTGTGTTACAGATAAAATTCTTAAAATGAACAAATAAATATAAATAAATGGGATAAGGCAAGCAAATAACTGAATACAAAAATGGATAATAATAGCCACCTGGTTGTGAACAACATTACATCATCAATTTGAGGTGCACAAACAACTGCTCCTTCTTCGAAAGAACCTTCTCTGTGGGCATGCAGAATAACTCTGACCAAACACAGCTTTTGGTCCTGATTTATCTGGTAAATGCCCTTCACTGTATCCTCAATGAATATTCTTTCGTCCTTCATAAATTTGGATATGCACTTTGTCCTGTGAAGCGCTTTGGGAAATAAAAGTAGATGACTACCATTGATCTCATCCAAAAACTGAGTCAGAACATAAGACGCCCTTGCCACGAATCCCTCGAATGGAGCACTGCAACTGCTCTCTGAGTCAGTTATGCATCTTCTCGAGTATGGAGTACTCATGTCTAAGTTCTTTATCATATTGTTTGGAGAAAGCTGTTCATGTTGCATCCGATCATGACCTGCCCCATTGAGTCCTTCTAGAGCAAGGCGGACACTGTCCCATGGAGATGAAACAGGAACTTTCCAAGTCCTTGTGTGAGGAGAACGGAGCTCAGACTTTTCATCATAAGCAGCTTCCTCCAAGGCCATAAAACAAGAGTGTGCGTTGCAATCAGGGAATTCCCTTGGAAAGCATGGCAACCCAAGCTGCAAAGAGGAAACACATATATTAGGATCTAAAATTGATGTCAAGCTCAACTTCAGAACGAAAGCAGAACATGCATACTAACATCACAAGCAATCCAATGCTTCTCCCTCAAACCAATCGCTTGAGCACCATTGGTCACAAGAGAGATCCAGAAGACCTTGATCCAACACAGCGGAAGAATAATAGACCATCTGAAGGGAGATTTAAAAGAACAACAATGAGGTATTCTCTATATAAGAACATGATATTCCTATCAAAGCATGATGTTTAATTGCCTCATTTTCTTATGTAATTGTATTGAGAAAGACTCAAAGGTGAGTACTATGAAGGCTGATTCTCCCAAGTGGTTAGACCAGCAAAAGATATGTGATGAGATTGTTGTAGAAGACCAAAAAATAGTTTTTCAAGAAAGAAAACGTAACTTTAACAGAAGTGCACGATCAAAATAAATTGAAGGAAAAATATGAACATATATACTTGATAGTGAAATTTAATTTTTATGCTATTGGTATTGAAAAGTTTGAGAGAAAAATGAGTAACATGTTACACAAATATAGAGTTCTAGCACAATCATAAATCATGATTTCCCAAGAATTGCAAATATACCATCTTCCAAAAGTTAATTTGATATTTCATATTTGAAGTGACATATTATGCCCTTTTCAATTCCTATAATTATTATTTTAACATATTTATTACAAACTCTATTATAAAAACTACTTATTTTTATCCTCCTTAATCTCCATGAAAAATCAACCTAGACAAACAACAGGGACAGGAGGCACACACAAAGACACATACGCATATGCATTTTATGTTACACATTTCTTATTCTCTATTAAATTGTTTTCACTTATTTCTTATTTCTATTTGATATAAGAGATGCCTTTTGCTTTGTCTTTGAAACTGGATCGAGAATGTATTGGTAAGGATCTCTCCCCTGACATTTGAGGGCTGACAGTTGCTTGTAGCTAAGCCCCTACTGAGCTTTCGGGTAGGCAGTTAGAAAAGAAGTAAAACACTATGTTTCTATTGACTAATAACCTTACGTGATACACCTCCAGAAAGCCAGAAACTAGCACAAACCAATAGGACAATTACCTTCACTATCAACTATAGAAAGTGCAGTTACCATCTTTTCTTTTGTAATTAGATGGGGGTGTCGTTAAGGTGGATGCGGATAAATATGTATCCTCCTCAAAAGTTAAGCCTACAAACTAAACCAGAAAAAGATGTGAAAGCAGAACAATACGTTGCATGAAAATAATGACATCAACCTAGCCACAAGTTGAAGGTTGAAGACATCAAAACTCGAGAACAGGTGTTTATGGCTTCTAGTCAAGTGAGTATATTGAACAACCATGTGTAAATATAAATCAGACTTATGTTCGTTTCCAAAGCCTATGCATGGAGATTATTCACCTTATAATAGAAGTTTTCTGGTTATCACTTTTCAGAAGCAGTATAGGGCAGACTCTAGAAAACCGTCTCTCAACAGAAGGTTGTTGTCTGCGTGAGTTCACATCACCAACGCGAAACAACTCCATACGCTGATGGTGTTTCTCCATGCACAGGATGTTTTCTTCTATTGGAGGGTCAATGCCTTCTTTAGCATCCCAGAGATCTATACACTCAGATAAGCCAGGACTTCCTTCACATTCTAAGGACGAGCAAGAGAGTAACTTCATGTCCCTTTTTGGAATTCCCTTCTCATCTTTCTTGTAAGATAGCATATTTTGACCCTTTGCTTCCAAAGGATCAGTAGTATCTTTATTCAAAACTCGAGGATCATTGACAAAGAGAGAAAAGATTGCTGAAGAAAGGATTTGATCGTCATTCTCAATGAAGGATGCATACTTCACCAGGGAAGAATTTACTGAAGAACTGCATAGAAAACAACGACGTTCAGTAATCATGTTCATAAATCAGTTAAATAGAAAGGTTGTCCCTTCAAAAAAAATCACCAGGTTGCAGGATGTAAAAGCTTTTGAAGAAGCTCAGATGCCCTTGATCCAATCACTTCCAACTTCCCGAGATGATCCTCAAGGGAAATGCAACCAACTCTGGAGCCAGCAGCATCTACCTGAATACCAAGAAGCATTATTTCTGATCTACAGCAACAGGAACAGGCAAGTAAATCACATCTTCAGTAAACTGTATGCATTTATAATAAAAAAGGAATGCGTATTCAGCCATCTCCATTTTATTATACCATCTGAGACCGAAGAAAGTAACAAGAAGACTACTATATATAGCATTAGAAATGGACACCACATGATTCTTTACTCAACCTGCCTTTCACAAGCATTTTGCAAAGCATTATATCCTTCACTGAAAGCAGCAGCATGTATCCAAACCCATAGCCGTCTTAAAGAAGCACATCCATCAATCTTCTGTTGTTCACCACATATATCGGCATGATCGACCTTTGTATCAGTTTTCCTACACTGCTGCGGTTGCCACATATAGGTTACAGGAGCAATTGTCTTAGAAAAGGTGTCTCCTACATGATGGAGCTGCCAGAAGAAACACAAGTATCAAGCAAGCAAATTGTGGAGGGCATATCACTTTAATCAAAATACCAAGATGGACCACCCACCTCAGCACTACCATAGATAGCACCAGAGAGTACGTCATTACGAGCATCCTCACAATGTGAGTATGGAGAAGGCACAAGCACAGTATTTAGGATTGACAGCAACAAATCCTGAAAGAAAATGTGAATGACCATGTTATATAAGCTCAATCTCTAGCTAGCAGACGTCAACTTTTTCCTTGCTAATCCTTTTTCCTGGGCCCATAATTGCAAGTTATTGGCCAACATAAGATAAAAAATACATACAATTGTTTATTTAATTTTCTTTATAACACAAATATTTATTTAATTATGTCATCACTTTCTAAGTAATCCAGGCACCAAAAGGAAATAATTTAAAGAGAAGAACAATTATCAAGTCAGATTTTGGCAGGAAAGAGTGAGTAATGCCTGCCTGTGGACCCTCCAACTGGACAGCACTGCAGTAACTTGCATCATGTACAAGTACTCCTCCTTGTAGTTTCTTCAGAAGAGCTCTCGAGCCCCTCCCCCTGCATCATATATTCATGATCAATGAAATATAAACAGGCAAAGGACCTTCTTTCCCACAACAGAGAGAATACAACAAGGCAAAAATCGCAATTTTGAACAATGAACAAATGTGTTTCCTTTTAATTAGTAAAACAACAGTCTTTTTATTGTTTTTTCTTATAACCGAGAAATCCGTCTTGTGACCCGCCATTTGGACCAATCACAGCCTTGTAAACTCAGTGGATAATGGGCCTGCCCCTCTACCCTTCTCCACTTAAATACCGGGCTTCGCTTTGCATGGTGTGGGGCTTGAACCTGCAACCTAAGCCACAAATCCTCCACCTTTTGCCACTCAAGCTAGGCCTTGGGGGCACAGTCTTTTTCTTGTCTAAGCACAAGATGACAAATATTTCCTTTCAATGCACTAGGATAAAGTTTAAAATTTTGTAGCTGCACTTCAGATATATTGGCAAAGAGCAGAAAGTTATTATACCTGCCTTGCACACCAAGGGGAAGGTAGAATCCCCAAAGTTTTGTCATTGTGAAACGTTTAGCATACCACAAGTGGGTTCTGAGTCTCTTAGTCCCATCTCCTGAAGTTGAGAAGCCGTTCAGAGAATTCTTTTTAAGCTCAACTCTCCTACGAACATGGCGTGGAAGCGTCTTTCTATCGTTCTTCAAATGGTCTGGCTTATGGAGATTCTCATCTCCTAGTTTCTGCTTCTTTCTAACTCTACTTTTTGCCACTCTATTGTCATGCCCAGTTGTTCGCCTTCTCTTGCTTCTTTGAGATCTAAAATCATTACTTAAACGTTCTTTTACAATTGAGTGGAGAGATTCAAGTTCAGAAGCCCGAGACTCAGCAAATTTGTTGACATTAAGGGTTCGAGGCAGACCTGCTACTGTTCGAAGTTTGCCTTTATCTGGACAAAATCCAATGTCAACTCCTGGGAATATAGGTAGATTCAATTCACTAGTCACAGACATATTCAATAGAAGAATTAGAAAAAGAATAAAAAGAACAAAAAGAAGAGGAGGCAAGTAGAAAACATTCTAAAACTCTCATTTATTTAACATCTTAAATTACTATTTTCAACATATTAACCCTGATGCCCCCAAAAAATCTCATGTTTCTCATATGCCTTCATATGTTCGGTGTTAATTATGCTTTCATAAGCCTAATGGACCCAAAAATCTCACCTTTTTAAGCCAATACCCGGATATTGGTAGATTCACTTACAAATTTCACTGTCACTCCCAAAGTTCAAATTTTCCCAAGTAAAATGCATGTCCAAACAAACTTCAAGTTCCAAAAATCACAACTTTAAAAGCTCAAACTCAAAATCACAACTTGTTGATAGCTCACTTGCAAACATAATGACACTGGCCTTTTTCAGATGGCACTCAGACTCCTCCATTACAATTATGCAGCCATTCATGGGCAATTTCACATAAAAGTCAGCAACTTTTGGTCCAAAACAACAACAACAACAACTAGCTTCTTCTCTAAACATGAAATAAAGTTCATCTTTTTATAAGTAATTAAAAAATATTGGGTCACCAAAATCAAGAATTAACAAGAAAAGCTTTATTTCATGTTTTTTCTTAAGAATGCTTTGTGGATTACAGAAAAAAAATCTAACCTTTATTCATTCTGCTACCCCAATTTGAGCTTCTCTTTCTGCTCTGACTCCTTAAACCCTTAAACCCCTTTTGCAATTGCACAACTTATATTACAATTACGTCTATCTATTTTTGTAATAACAAATATTTTTACCCTTTTATCCCATAAATAAGCTTTTCAAAATAAGGGTAATTTAGTAAATTAACTTTCAATAGTCGGACTTTAATGCCGACAAAAGAAAAATAAACCGAAACAGAGGGAGTGTATGTTTTCTTTAGTCTGCCGGAACGCGGGATGTTTAGGGCATCGATGATCTAATTCCAATAATACCCTCACTAAAAAGCAAAGCCCTAATAACTACTTTTTTTGGTCCGCCATTATTTTTCTCACTTGTTTCCTTCATCTCTGCAATTTCAGTGGTAAAGAAAGGTAACTAACTTCTTTCTCCATTAAATTAAGCTTTAGAATCTCTACGACGAGCCATTTTTTTTCTTTTTGAATGAATTTTTTGCATAAAAATTATATCTTGATGGATATTTTATCAGTTTTCTGAGTTCTTGTTGCTGGTTTACTTAGTTTTCTTCTGCTGCTGCTGCTTGTTTTGATGGATTTTAACTTGTACTTTTTTAAATAAGTGTGGTGTTTGGGCTAATTTGTATGCACCTCGACTAATTCCACACGATACCAAAGTAATCTGTCCACTAAGGCTAGGAAACATAGGAAGTAATGTCTCTAATGGAATTTGTAATTGAGAGTTTGTGGTTCAGAACTCACATTGACCACTAGGTTACGCGCTTGAGTGCAAGTTGTAGTATGAGATAGAAGGTGGGTGTGTTTGAGCTATAAGGGAATTTCATTCAATTTTTGACTGCTTAATTCACCCGAAACTGGATTTGAACATCGTCCGATGTTTCTTTGCCCCTTCGATACAAAAGGAGCAAGTCTTTTTGAGTATATTCTCTATACATGAAAAAAAAAAATGATAATTACACATGTGGGATGGGTTATGTGTTGTTTATTGTGTTTCGGTTATTGCACTATTTTACTGTTCTTTGTTCTGAATGCTTTGTACTGCTTTTCTTCACTATTGTTTTTCCTCATTACTACTTTGATTTGTTGCACTAGAGCCGAGGGTCCTCCAGAAATAACATCTCTACCTCCACAAGGTAGGGGTAAGGTTTGTGGATTACACTTGTTGTTGTTGTTGTTATTGTATGATCTTTTATATATGATTTCTAAGATATTACACATGATCTCTGTGTTTCCTCATTAAAAGTTTGATGCTTTTTCCATGTATATATCGGAATTGTACAGTTACATTTATCATTTTACAGCGAAATAACTTCATGACAGATAAATGATACCAGTTTGGTTACTAAACTGTAATATGACTAATAGCCAATCCATGAGAAATCCTGAGAAACAGAAAATCAAAGTGAGAACTTGGATGCACCAATAGACAAGTATCATGACAAAACTGAGAAGTTACACAACACTAAAAAGGATCACAAACTACTCTAATGATAACTACACATGTGACATTGTGTATCTTCTCTGGACATTAAAATAAACTAAGGGTCATTCTAAACATGTTGTGGTACTAACTTGATTAGCTTGAAAAGAGACTGCTCTCCGTCATGAAAAGTAATAGTAGCATAGTATAAATGTTCTCCTGCCCACTCCCGTTGCAAAATAAAAAGGAGAGTAGGAGAAACACGGAAGACTTTGTGATTTTTTTTTCAACTACTCTGGTTTAATCAGTAACTCATCTTGTGAAGCCTTAACCACTAAGTTGTGAAGCTTTGTTAGCCTACAACTGATTAGACTTGGTTTAAATGCTGATTAACGATTATGTACTAAGTAAGAGAAAGCCTTAATAAAACACTTTCTTGCAGGAAAAGATAAAAGGAAAAACAAAGCTCACGCTTGTCTTTTTTTCTTCCAAATTACAGATACATCCCTCTGCAAGCAACTCCTTGTGAGTGATTGAAGAATAATAGTTTGAACACGGTGTCCTGGCTTCTGGTGATGAAGATGTATGAGCTCTTTATGTCTTTGTTCCTGATTGAAGCCCATTGCTTCATTGAGCGTACTAAGTACATGGTCTTTGTTATTTATTTTTTGCAGCCTCAAAGCAAATGCAGGTGCTCTCACAAATTTTGAGGTGCTTGATTTTCTACGATCCAGAGGTGCAGGAAGAGATCCTACGCGGGTCATAGTCCCCATTGCACCATCAGAGTTCAAGGTTGGAAGTTACATTATTGAACTTCTTGTTTGAGAGTATTTCGTTGTGCCTGGCAATATCTGATGTTTCTGATCTTCTAGGTGTATGATTATTTAGAGCAAACTGCTGCTTGCAATCAGACAAGACAAGTGATTGGTGAATTCATGGGAAAATGTAAAAATATCAGACTGGAAAAATGTAAATGTATCATACTGGAAAAATGTGAATGTATCAAACTTAAGAAGGATGAGACCGTTAACATCATCAATATCAGGCCATCTTCACTCGTTGAACTTTATCCGGTAATTTCAAAAAGATGATGTTCTTGGTATATTGACTATTTAAACTTGCAGCATCATAACTTGTTAGATGTCTATGAACTGTGGTTTTATTGTTGCACAACATGGGATCTTAATACTTGTAAGCAATGGACAATATCGAGAAATGACCTTTCCTCACTGGATAGGAAGTAGGAAATAGAAGATATGGTTTACCTCCTTGGTTCACTCATCTACAAATAACAATGGTGCACCAGTCGTGTTTTAGTCATTAACAATGGTAAGCAGTGTGACCTCGCTAGTAAGGTGATTGTTGGGATCCTTGGGTATGTTAAACTGCAGAGGCGGAACCATGATTTCAACTTGATGAGTTTTGTATTTTAGAACAATGACTTCTTTCTTAGCACAAAATACATTGCTGTTTGGTTCGGCCAAACCTCTATCCGACCTTCTAGATTCGACCTTGTCTTGGAGCTTGGGACCATGCATCCCCGTGAGGTTTAAGTGGTCGGCATACAATTGAATTCATATCTCTTCCTACTTCACAACTTAAACAGAACTCTGGCATACTTTTCAAACCCAAAACTATCATTAACATGTTATGTTTATTTTGCTTGAGGTTCTGATATATATTTGTTTCTTCTTGACGTATACCAGATATTAAGGAAATATGACGCCCATCTTGGGGAAGCTGGAGAAACAATGGAAGAGCTTGTGGAAAATGTGGTGCAGCTGTTGCCGCCTTCTCCAACTCAAATGCAGTCTGAAGAAGGAACTGCTACAGACGAAAAAGAAGCTCCAGATGAAGAAAAGATGGAGGCTGCGCCTGAAGTAGACACCAAAGTGTGAATTCCTGTTACATTCTTGAACAGAAACGGTTTAGAATGCTGATTTCTTTCATTCGCGCTTATATTCAACGAGCACTCAGTTATCAATCTTGATATTGACTCGAGGGAAAAGGACTCAATCCAGCTCCGAATGCCTACTTATATTCGTTGTCTCAGGATTTATACGATACGATGTAATGAAGATCTTAGTCTAGATTCGATGCTTCACTCTAGGTAAAATTTTGTTTTCTTTTTGAAAGTTAAATGTATCATTTTGGAGTGACAATTATTAACTCACTTTAATCATTACTAATATAGAGTCATAAAGGTTGGAAACACCAAGGAAAAATAGAACAATAAAAAAAATATATGGTAAGAAAATACAAATAGAACTTGATAAAGTGTGGTAAGATGCTAAACAAATATCAGAAGAAGGTATAAATAACTATGAATTATAAAGCATGCTAAACGGCTAAACAATATCATATCATATTCGAGGCCTAAGTATGGAAAAAATCATTCCCAAATGAATGTTATAATGTATTATTCGAATTTAGTTGGAGTTTCAATGTGAACTCCAAACCTAAAAAGAAATAGTTGAAGACTGGAAGTACCAATCTTGTAAAAACACATATTATTGGGACCCTCGTGGTCAGTTCTAGATATTTTAAAACTAGTTAGCCTATCTCACGCTAGCTCACTCACACGTACTAGATGAAATATTTGATCAAATCTCTACACCTATATATTATTCTAATCTTCGAGATTCTATTTCTATAAATATGGTTTTAAAATTATATTACTAAAAGAAAGATAGTCGTTATAAAAGAGATAATTTTACAATAAACGTATTGTTTTGAGACAAGAATATTGTTATAATGAAGTTTGAATGTATATCATATGTAAATGACTAAAAGAATATCTTTAATTTATTGAAAGTTAAGCATGCTCATATAATTTACCAATGATTCGTGGAATTTAAAGGACTAAAAGAGCATATTTTAATTAATCAGAAGTTAAATATACTGCATTTAGTAGTTCAAACCCCTTTTAGAAAAGTAAGGGTTTTTCCTGCTCGTTTCGTTCATCGGGCTGACTAGTGTGGTTTCAATTATTGTGACAGAAATGAGTTTTACACACCCAAAAGGAAGTGATTGCGGGTTTTCCCTTGTCATAAAAAAAAAATATACTCGTACAAGTTAAAATGAATATTTATTGATAATCGGAAGTTAAATATACTCGTACGAGTTAAAATGATATTTATTGATAATTGAAAGACTAAGCTAGTGTATTTTGCCGTAAACTTTAGAGATTTACTTTTAAATATCTGTTTAATTATGAAATTTAATTAGATTTCGAAAATATTGTCTTCAAATAATTTAAATAATCCTACTAATCAAATTTTGCAAAAACATCTCACAAATATTTAAAACAAATGTTGAATTTTAAAATAAAAAGTTACTTTTATTTAACTTTCAAAAAATCACAACTTGGAGATGTATAAACAAAAAAATACAACTTTCAAAAACTCATTTTTCTTTCTGTTTAGGAACAAAATACAAATATTCTCTTTGTAGAAGAAAGAAGAAGAAAATGTCTTTCGATCTCAAAACCGTCGTCGCTTCTCGATACACCACCTTCACAATCCCAAATCCTTCGATTCACCCTCACTTGAATGCTTCTCGTCTCCGCATTGCAGTTCTTGATTCTTCGGCGCCTTCAGGACGCTACAGATTTGGAGCAATGGTGGTTCCGGCCGGCCGGAAATCTGACTGGGTTTATTCAACCTTTGAAGCTCATTTTCAACTCCTACGTAGTGCAAGTCAGTACTATCGACTTGTTTTAATTGGGAGTTCGCCGTACCCGATGAACTCCACTTCGCATAGTCCCCTGCTATGTGAGGAGGAAGACTCGGATATTGATGATGATTTTAAGACCCTTCTGCGTGAGTTGATACCGCCTAATCATCCACCTGTTGTTGAGTTTTTGAGCTGTGAAGATATGGTGGTTCGGAGTTTGGTGTTGGACAGATATTTTGGGAAGATTGTTGATTGAAGAGAATGCCGTATTTGTTAAAAACTGACATAAAGATCCGACCCAAGAAAGTTGATTTTTGTTAACATGGAGGATGGGGAATTTGAGATTGTTGATGATGGGGTTTTAGGTTCTCCTTATTTGACTCAAATGGTGGCGGGTCTGAAAGTAAACCACCAACTCTTGGACGAGAAATATGAAAATGGGATGAAACCAACAGCTCTGTGTTTAGGGGTTGGAACTGGGGCTCTGCTTGCTTTTTTAAGGGCTCAATTAGGATTTCAGGTGTTGGGTGTTGAAGCTGATAACACTGTTTTGGAAATAGCTAAGAGACATTTCGGATTCAAACCCGAACGTGATCATTCCATACGGGTATGTGTTGGAGAAGTTTGCGACTCAGGTAGAAACAGATGGTTATGGTTGATCTAGACGCCACAACCACTCCTCCTCCTTGAGCGTTTCTGCAGAATTCCATTCTCTTGGTGGCCATAAGAAAACTGCTTAGCATAGATGGTGTTGTCATTGTAAATGTGATTTCTTCGACGCTGAGATGTCGAAGGAATGTAATTGATGGTGTTCAAACTTATACATATGTGTGAATCTAAACTAACAATTACATACAAGCACATCACTCCTTTCAAAAGCTTCTCAATTATCCTGTAAACTCTACAATTCAGTAATCTCTCACTTCGCTTATTAATGTTTAGGATGATTTTTCAAGTTGTCTCTACTACTTTGCCATGACTATTTTCAGTTTTGTTGTTTCTTTCTCTATACTACGTTGGATGGTTTTTTCTTGAGCCGTCTATTGAAAACAACCTTTAAGATAATGGTAAGGTTTACGCACACTTTACTCTCCCCATACCCTTCTTTGTGGATTACACTTAGGTATTTTATGGTGGTTGTTGCTACTTTTTTCAGAAAAAAAAAGGGGTTAACACCTAGAATGCTGATTTGCATACGCATTCTGATTTGAACCAATTGAAGCATATGAGAATATTTTTTATTTCTTATTTAGTGGTAAAATATTGAGATCACTACATGATGAGAATTTAAAAAAGAGTAACTTTTAGGTTTAGCAAACAAAAAAAAAATCATATTTGTATGCTATAACTATAGTTTGCATAATTGCACTCCATAGCAAACGCTATCAATATGTATATTTCGGTATACTTATACAAAAGAATCAATTGTATAAGTATATATTTGGAATCTGTATACAAATAAGAATTTTTTTGTATAATTTGTATTTGTATAAAGCGAGAAAGAAAGAAAGAAAGGTAAAATAGAACTAGGCAGAGGAAGATTTGTAATGTATAATTATAAGTGTATAGGATGAAAATATATGTATTTGTATTTGTATATACAATTTTCTCTCCCTTTATTCAAACACAAACACAATTTATACATTTGTGTTTGTATAAATTGAGAGAGGCGAGAGAGAGAGTGGCGAGCGAGATATCTGGGGAGAGAGGTGAACGAAAAGATATGTATTTGTATTTGTATATACAGTTTTCTCTCACTTTATACAAACACAAACATAATTTATACATTTGTGTTTGTATAAAGTGAGAGTGGCGAGCGAGATCAGGAGAGTGGCAAGCGAGATATCTAGGAGAGAGGCGAATGACAAAGTGTTTGCTACGGATTAGAATTAAATGAAACTGTGTTATAACATTTAATTTTAATTAATAGTTTGCTATTTTATACAATTTTCCCTTTTAAAAAATATTGTCTTAACCTTGAATTTTCTTTAACACATAATAGTTATTTTAATATTAATGATTTAGATTATTTTTTAAATTAAAAGTCCTAAGAGAAATAATACAAGTAGAAGATTTACTCAATCAAATAAAAAGACCCAATTCTTTCCCAAATACACATATTGCTTATAGAATAATGTTAACAGTTTATTTGTTTCAAGAAGTTTTTTTGAAATTAGAATTGATTAAATACTCTTTAAGATCAACAATGTCTCAAGAGAGACTGAATGAATTAACTATTTCATCATCATTTGAAAAGGAATTATTAAAACAAATTGATTATAAAACAGTAGTTAATTAATGACTTCACATCTAAAATAACTAGAAAAATAAACTTTAAATAAAAGTATATATGATGAAAAAAATAATATTAAGGCTCCTCTCTTAAGTTTCACTTTATGATGAAAAAAATAATATTAAGGCTCCTCTCTTAAGTTTCACTTTAGGCCTCTAATAATCTTGAGTCAACCCTTATTGTTATTATTGTTCCTTCAATGTGGATACTGGATACCAAAAGAGAATTGATGAAAAGAAAGACAGTAAGAAAGTTTCTTTAGGTTTTTATATAGAAAATAATTGGATGATTAAGTTTATGATATCTTCATGCCCTTTAATCTAGGGTTTATCTATTAACCATTAAATTAAATTATTACACTTGCAAGGAACTTTCTAAGTTGCTTCCAAATTCCTATCCCTTTCATTATCTTCCCTAATCTCTTTATATAATTTTTTATATTTCAGCCAACTTGTTACTACGTGATATGTACTATACAAAAAAAAATTGACTTTTTATTTTCTTCTAATATTATAATTTCTATATTTTAATTTTCAAATGCATCTTGTCTAATGTCTATATATAAAAAAGGCATAGCCTCTTCTCCTCCTATCAAGTGTTAATGGTTCAGTATTTGACTATTAACATTTGGATATCAAAGGTTTATCCTTTTTTTCGTTGTTCGTTCTATCGAGTCAATCTCAAAGGTAGGGATAAGATTTGTGCAGACACGCTATTCTTTTCATACTTTACTTATAAGATTATGCTGAATTAATTGTCGTTGTTGTTATTTGGATATCGAAGGTATATATAGTACTAGTGATTTTTTTTTCATTTTCTATTACATTTTTTTCTATTTTTCACTTTAAACATATGATTATCTAAATTCCTCTTTTTGATTTTATATGTAGAATAATTTTGGCACAAAATGGATATGGAGGTTGATATGGTAGATTCTTTCATAAGGAACAACCAAGAAAGCTTTGAGTACAATCTGCAAAGCCTTGAAAGCAATATGAAGGTATTAAATGGCATATCACTAGAAATTGAGGTACAAGTGAAAGAAGCAGAAAAAAGGAAAAGAAAAAGAGAAGTTGAAAATTGGTGTGAAGAAGTTGGAAATATCAAAAATCAATTTTTAAATTTGAAGAAGGATTTATTAGAAGAAAAGTGTATTATTTCAGAAAATTTATGTGTGATTAATTCAAGAGTTGTAGGACTAATTGAACAAAGTCAACATGTTCATCAAGGCCTTTTGGATGATCAAGATTTCCAAGAAGATTTGCAAAGAATTTGGGCATGTTCATCTATTGATTGTTAATTATTCGGTATTCAAAATTTACTGATTCTGATGATTCAAATTGGTGAGTTTCATAATACGGATGGTTAATTTGAAAAGGAGATGATAATTCATACCAATCAATTAACAGAAATCACAACTGCTTTATTTTCACTATTTATATTTTTACATGAAATATAGTTTTTTTGATCTCATTGTTGGATCAAGATATATTAATTAGCATTTAATGGTAGTTTTAAGATTTTATGTTGCAAAATTAGATGCATAATATACTTCAACTGCATCAAAGTATTGATGTGGTATACACTTAAATATTGTCATGTATGAAATAAATATTGATGTGATATACACTTAAATATTGTCATGTATGTTCAAATATTTTAGGATTTTGATTATTTATTTAGTGAAACTATATTTTTTTTGTTTTTTATTCTGTAATTTGATTGGAGATCATATTAATTTGGATGCGCCTCATAAAATCAATTAAAGGGGCAAGACATTTCTCCATATTAAGGGATCGAATTCAAAATATCTGATTAAGAGCGAAAAATTATATATTCATTTCATCATAACCCTCGATAGTACTTATAAATCCAGTGAACTATTACACCATAATCCAAAGCACCTATTATCAAAATTATATTATTTAACTATATATCAATATATGTGTTGAGTAAGCGTTCAAATATTACAATTATATAATGACATTTCCACTTGTTCATAATTTAGATACTATATTTTTGGTTATCTCAATAAGTAAGGTTAAATAATATCACCTAAATTAAGCAAGATAGAGGAGAAAACGATCCAAATTGTTCTTAATATATATATAGAAAATTAATAAGTTTATTAATAATAAGGGAAGTTATATATTTTGACCGCTCAAAAAAAATAATTAATATATAAAGAGACTCTATTATATTTTATATTAAAGACAACTATACATCATAAATCCCTTAATAATCGTTTTTTCTATTTTGGTGACACTAAATTATAATAGGTATACACAAATTACATATGTTTTTTCAATCCTTTCAAAATCATACTACATCTTTTACTTTTACTACTACATTAATATTCGAAATGTAAAAATAAATAAATAAATAAATAGGAAACTAGAAATAAAAAGAGTAACTTTCACATATAGCAAATATAAAAATCATATTTGTATGATATAACTATAGTTTGCATAATTGCGCTCCATAGCAAACATAAATATGTATATTTCGCTATACATATACAAAAGAAAGCAGTTGTATAGTATGCTTTGGTATACATATACAAAAGATCAATTATATAATATGTGTTTGTATAAAGCGAGAAAGAGAGAAAGACAAGAAAACTGGGCATGGGAAGATCGTATTTGTATAATCATAAGTGTATAGGACGAAAATATATGCATTTGTATTTGTATATACAATTTTCTCTTGCTTTATACAAACACAAACACAAACACAATGTATATTTTTGTGTTTGTATAAAATGAGAGAGGCGAGTGAGCGAGTGAGATCTGGAAGAGGGGAACGAGAATATATGTATATATACCATTTTCTCTCACTTTATACAAATACAAACACATTTTATACATTTGCGTTTTTGTATAAAGTGAGAGAAGAGAGTGAGCGAGCGAGATCTGGGAGAGGGGAAAGAGGGGAACAAAAATATATGTATATATATAATTTTCTCTAGCTTTATACAAATAGAAACATATTTTATATATTTGCGTTTGTATAAAAGTAAGAGAGGCGAAACAGAGAACGAGAGCATGAGCAGATTCACCCGAGAGGCGAAATAAAGAATAAATACATGCAGACAATTAAATCAAACTATGATTATATCATTTAATTTGAATTAATAATTTGCTATTATATACAAATTTCCCAAATAAAAATATCTTACTCGAATTTATTAAAAAATTCAAATTTATTAGTGTACTCGGGCACAAGTTTGTCGTAGTTATAATTACTCCCATGAAAACATTAAAAACTCTTGAAGGGTATTATGCGGAATCTTTTGAAAAAGATACCTTTTTAGTTTTCATTTGGAAGTTTATAAAAATAAACCATCTTTATACAAAACGCCAAAAAAAATGAAAAAAATATCAGACACAACTATATAATAAAGTATAATACAGTGAACTGACGAATAAAACAAAAGGGATAAAGTTGTTCGTATCAGATTCAGATTCTTCTTTAACTCTGCTTCAAATCTATTATTTTTTCCAATGAATTGCCTTCAGAATCTTCCCAGGTATATCTATGTATTATTTTTTGTTTGAATTTAAACAGTCTCGTACAGAAATGCAGGGTAAGATTGTGTATGATAGACCATTGTGGTTCGGGCCTTTAAATTTCGTTTTCCTGTTGGATTAATTTACTTTAGTTTTATTTTCAGATCCTCTGGTTTACCACTGAGAAGCTTCACAAGCAATTCAAGAAAGCTTTATTCCAGCGTTGTTTCACTGGTAATGATCATTTATTGATAATTAGATTTGATTGGAAATGTTAATTTGATTTTTGTATGGTATTAGTGTAATTGGAAGAAAAATTATATAGGGGGTATATCTCCGTTTTGGTAGAAATTGGCTATACCAAGTCAAATTACTCGGTACTTGTGCTGGTGGGAGGTAGCAGGTACCTGTAGAATTGGTTGAGATGTGTGTAAGTTGTTTGGGTACCATGTTTGGTAGAAATTATCTATACCAAATCAAATTACTCGGTACTTGTGCTGGTGGGAGGTAGCAAGTAGGTAGTTGAATTAGTCGAGATGTGTGTAAGTTGTTTGGATACCATGTTTGGTAGAAATTGGCTATACCAAAATCAAATGACTCGATACTTGTGCTGGCGGGAGGTAGCAGGTAGGTAGTTGTAGAATTAGTCGAGATGTGTGTAAGTTGTTTGGAAACCACGTTTGGTAGAAATTGACTATACCAAATCAAATTACTCAGTACTTGTGCTGGTGGGAGATAGCAGGTAGGTAGCTGTGGAATTAGTCGAGGTATGTGTAAGTTGGTCTGGATACCATATTTGGTAGAAATTGGATATACTAAATCAAATTACTTTCTTTAAGATTGGACAGAGTTACTCGATATTTGTGTTGCTGGGAGGTAGTAGGATATATATATATATATATATATGTACATTGTGGAATTAGTCGAGTGGCGTGTAAGCTAGCCCCGGACACTACAGTTATAGGAAAAAAAGTTACTCGGGGACCGTGTTTTATTGGGCTTGTGGAGAAAGTTTTAGCAATTTTTCCTTTGGCTTTTCTGCTACTTGGAGCTTATGGTTTTGTTTCTATAAAAGTGTAGCTCTTCTTCTCATTTAACGACACGAGAAGCTAAAGAAGCAGAGAAACAAGTCACGGCTGTGCGAGAAAAATGGATAGTGTGAGGGTGCTATAGTAAGTTGTGTAAATAAAAAAGGCTATTTTTTACAAACGTGGTGTTCCAGTCAGCTTGCGAGGTACCATATAACTCTGTCCACCAAGTCTTGGACAGATGGAGGAAATCGCCTAGTGTTTTTGCCTTTGCTGGTATTTGAACCGGAAACCTCATAGTTCTCAAACCACTTCATTGGCCAGTGTGTCCACACCCTTCGGTGCTAAAGTAGGGCTATTTCTTGTGGAGTATTTTACTCAACGCTTCGAAGTGGTTTAAAATATTACTTAATACTTTTCAAAGTTGTTGTTGTATCATGCTCATTTCTTTTTTGTTCACAGGGGATGACAAAATTTGCTGATCAGCGTCTAAGTATTGTGGCACAGGTAATATTTGAAACAAATTGATGATTAGATTATTTGAAGAATTGTGGAAACTGCTGAATTGTTTTACCTATTCACGAGAAGGCCAAGTGTTGCATTCTGTTTTCATCCATTAACACATCTTTTTGAAGCGACAGTCTCCAAGATTTCTGCTGTCTGATCTAAAAGTTTCTATGAGATGAATGTATAGATTTGGACTCAATCTGACATTTCATTGCTTTCGCATCTTAAAACTAATTTTTCAAGTCGTAATATGGCCGGAAATGGTGAAAAAATTGGAACCTGCTTTCTGCACCTTATTGAAATTGAGTATGTTATACTCCCTGTGTCCCAATCTACGTGAAGGTGTTCCTATAGGGGAGTCAAATAGTTTTTTTTTTCTGTGATAACAATTTTCTCAAACATCTTTTGAATATTTTGGATCGTTAGCTTTATTGACTTGTAGTACTTCTCGTGTAGTTTTCAAAAAATGTTAATCAATCCATTTCTGAATCGGCATTCACTTACTTGCTCTCTTTCTAGGTTGTATCTGGTCCTGAATCTAGTACAGAGAAGAATGAGGAAAAATCCGACACATACAGTCATGACATGACTGCAGCTATGGGAGCTGGTAAGTCTATCTTCCTACACGTTCTTTTTTACTTCTATGAACTCTATGTTCTTTTAGCTTGAAGAGTTTTCTGGTGCGTACTTTTCCGATCTGAACACGAAAGCTAATAAACTTATAAGTTTCCTTGACTTATCAAACAAAACTTATTAGTTAATAGGTTAAGTTATGCGTTATCGTTTTCGACTATTTACTCTTCTTTGTTTCTCCTTCTTGCCTTCCCCTTTGTTGAAGAACACCCTTTCCTTGTGCAAAGTGCAAAGTGCAAATCCAAGTTTCTCTATGTAGACACGATTCAGTTGTACTAGCGTAACTTTTGGATTATCTAACTTAATGACATGCACTTTTAGTCGGTAACTAATCAAGAACTGTTTGCACAGTCCTATTAACTAACTAATATGTGTGGCACTGATATCGTCGCTGACTTTCTTAATGCAGTCTTGACTTATAGGCATGAGTTAGGAATGAACTACGACTTCATCCGTCCGGATTTGATTGTTGGATCATGTCTACAGGTAATGCGTAATTCGTTTTCTTTAAACATATTATCCTTTTCACTTCTTTTTCTGACTCCAACAAAATGACAGACTCCTGAGGATGTGGACAAGCTTCGGAGCATTGGAGTAAAAACTGTATTTTGCTTGCAACAAAATCCAGATCTCGAGTATCCATGAAATATGTCATGATTATTTGTTTCATGTCGGATCAACAAATTCATTTCACCCTCAATCTACAATATTCTTTATAAGTCCTTAATTAGTATTCTCTAGATACTTTGGGGTTGATATCAATGCTATTCGTGAATATGCCAACAAATGTGGTGATATTGAACACTTGCGTGCCGAAATAAGGTTAGTTTAAGAGAAAAAAGTTAGCAGTGACTGTATCTCTATCTCAGTGATTGCCGCTTGCAAGTGAATCGTTGTGCATACAAGTTCCGAAAATTGAACAAGCATCTTTCTTTTGTGGCTCTGTAAAATTATATATAATTTTTACAATGTGTGATGCATGAGGCATTTCGAAAAGTTAATTCGATGAAGCTAATGAACCAGGGATTTTGATGCATTTGATTTGAGGTTGCGGCTTCCAGCTGTAATAAGCATACTGAACAATGCCATCAATAGAAACGGAGGTGTGACTTACATACACTGCACAGCTGGACTTGGCAGAGCTCCCGCAGTTGCGGTATGTGCTAATGAGTTTCTTTATGTTGTCTGATGGCTGCATGTGCATTAAAGTAATTGATAGGAGAAGGTTCCTTGGTTTTTTCTATTATTATACAACACTTCTATCAACGAACATGTGCTTTCTACAAAATAATTTCAACTAATCATGTGCAATTTTTTCTTCCTAGGGTATCATATACTCGTGCCTCTTATTTTCATTTACTTGAGTTTGTTCTTTGCTAATCCATAAACAATAATGTCGATGCACTAATATTCATTACTTGTACTTAATGCAAGACCCTAAATACCTATAGTGGGTTACGACTCATAACAGTTCTTAGCAGGCACGAGACTATTTTGGTACTGAGGTTTTGCTTGCAAACAAAACCATCTGTTAGTGTAGTACTTAAGGAGAAACCGATCTTTGATAAGAAATTGCAAACTGTCACATTTCTACAGTTATGCACAACACTATGTTGTTTTATTTATCAAATTTGTCTTGTAACTTCTTGTTTGAAATAGTATCGTGTACTTAGAAATGCAATCACGATTCGTAGGATATTTTATATAGTTATTTAAGTTACGTTGTGATTGAACTTATATTCTTTTTGGAACTTTGAATTGCAGTTGACATATATGTTCTGGGTTCAAGGATATAAGCTTAGTGAAGCTTTCGATTTACTCATGGTAATTTTTTCCTGTTATGTTGGTTACGTAGTTTCACTTTTTGAAAATATTATTATTGCTGGATGACTTGCTATACCACAAGTGTTCTTTGACAATATTCACCGTGAATAATCGTCCTTGAGGAAGAAGAGTTTGTCTTTTTGGGTCCAGTAGGCAGTAGCCAAAATTATTCTATGTTTATGTTTTATTTTTCAACTCAAACTGGATTTTGCGTACCTTGACCATATCTTCTTCTATCTTATTGCAGAGCAAACGCTCCTGCTTTCCGAAACTAGATGCCATCAAAAGTGCCACAGCAGACATTGTGAGTTCTATTGTTGTTTTAACAATTTATCATTCCCATATTTACCTTATGGCTTTTGGTGTTGGTGTGGGATGCATGGCAATATATATTGCACTTCATCATTTGACAAAGTGAATTTGAAATTTGACGGAGTATCTTCCTGTTTAAAGCTTACAGGCCTTAAAAAGATGCCCGTCACGTTGACATGGCATGGTGATAATTGTACTACAGTGGAAATATCTGGACTTGATATTGGCTGGGGCCAGGTAATATTCAAGTCTCACAATGGTACTCCATTAGTTTTTTTCTTCAGAATATTTTACGGTTTTTTCAGCTGACCATAGTATACTGAAGTTCATCATTTTCAAATTTCGACTGTCAGTTTCCCGTAACATTATATGTAAACTTCAGGTGAGCACTAGGATATACTGCTATAGTTTTATAATGAAGTCATAATATTATTACAGTAATAAAGATATAAACTTCAGATGCGTGTTAACGTTTACTTTTGAGAAAATTGTCTCAATAATGTTGTCTTTAAAGTTACCAAAGATCAATGCACTGTTTACAGGTAGAATTATTCTATGACAATCACGCTTCCTGTCTTCGATCTCATAAGAGTTCTTACTACTTGGGAAAGTACATTCTGGAATAAGAACAATGGTTTCCATTATTGTAGCGTTTCATTGCCTTTTTACATGTTCATAAAGATGGTTCATGAAATATTCTTCTCACGTTGATGCAATTCTGCTTTATTTCATGCTTAATATCAGAGCTTATTTAAGAACGTTATAATGTTTCTCAGAGAACACCTTTAAAGTTTGACGAGGAACAAGGTTTGTGGACTCTCCAGAAGGATTTGCATGTAAGTATGTTGTTTTAGGCTTGCAATTGTTTCGTCCTTTTTCTTTCAATGATGGAAATTGTCGAGAAGCTAGTAAAGTTGTTGCCTTGTGACCAGGAGTTCGGAAACAGTCTCTTGCAGAAATGCAGAGTAAGGCTAATTCCGTAAAGGGTGTCATCCTAATGTCGTCTTTATTTACAGGAAGGAAAATATGAATACAAGTACATTGTTGACGGTGAATGGATATGCAACGAGTTTGAGCCGATCACTTCTCCCAACAAAGATGGACATGTCAACAACTATGTAGAGGTAAGAAACTGACTTTTCGTGGTTTGGAGAGAAAGGTTCTATGCCTTCCTTTGTTTCGTCCTAGTTATGCCTTCTTCCAAGGAACAATACATTAACGCGGATCACTGACCATATACATATGCTGCAACGATGAGGGCGTTTAGCCTTTATGTCTAATTATTACCCTGACCGTTCAATCTAGAGTTACGATTCTTTGGCTTCACCGTTATCATCTCTTATCTCTAACGTTCAACTTGGACGTGCCAACAGGTTCTTGACGAAAATCCAGACAACATCAATAGTGCAGCAGTACGAAAGAGGCTCACCGGTGATGACCCTGATCTTACCTCAGACGAAAGGCTCATAATCGAACGATTTCTCGAAGCTTATGCAGATGTAGAATGAAGGAATACTTATTACTTATTATACACTTAATAACTGTAAGCAAAGCCAATAATCTGCTATTTAACTCATGCAGTTGTAATTAGTATGCAGCTTTACAAGAATGAGCACTAGTTATATGTTGTAGTGAAGTAATAACATGCTTAATCTTCTTTTTTTTGTCTTTTGGGTTTCTACTTGCTTTACGCCGGATTAAATCCGGATTCACTTGCGAGAAAGTCGCACAAATTCCTTAACTAAGGTAACTCTATTCCCCGAGCTCGAATCTAAGACTGATCTGGTTAAAGATAGATGAGTACTAGTACCCTCTACCACAATTTTTGGTCTTCAAAGCCCACAATTCTTCTATATCTTGGGAAAAAGTAAAATATTTGGCCCTCTGTTCGTTTTTACTTGTCTATTATGGACTTGCACGTCGTAAGAAACAATTATTACTATGAGTATTTTATCATCATATTTATATTGATTAATCTATAGTTTTAAATCTTGAAAAATGATTTGCGAATAATAATTAATATTGACGGTATAGTAGATAAAAATAATCTTTTTGATATGTTAAAAATAACAAGTAAAAATAAAAATACTTTTTGAAACGGAGTAAAAGAAAATAAGAGTGGTTGAATCAAAGCATTAATGTGTAAGCACAAGTGTCACAATTAAGACTAATCTAAATCTTTTAGATTCCTAATCACATGCTTAAGCATTAATTAGGAGTGTCGGTGATTTTTTGTTGGTCTTATTATTATAAAAATAATATTCAAAATTAATAGTGTTAAAATTGTAAAATAATGATAACAAGAAACAGTAAATTATCAATTCAGAGTTAAAATCTTTTATTGAAAAAGTAGTACTATATAGATAAATTTTAAAAGAAATTTATTTCTTAAAATATTACATGAAAAATACTAGCTTTAAAAAACTATGTAGCTCATTAAACCAAGAGAGATCTACCCTCTACAGTGTCGTCGGTGGGTTAATGTAAATCCACTATTTTTTTGACCGATGTTATATATATGTATTAAGAAATTCTCAAATATTTATGTATATTTAACCGTAAATTAGATGGTATATTAACTTGAGATTAATATAATTTTTTTTAGAGTTTATCTTCGAATTATGTCTCGAGAACAAAAAAAATTTGATCCTAAGTAAGCATCGTGATTCATTAAATTTGGGAGAAACAATTTTGTTAGAATTGAACAATTGATGCCGAATGTTCTGACATTCTAAATTGAGTTGCCTCTACTTGATCGTTAGATTATAAACGTTTATAACTCCAATTCATTCCAATTTTACATCTTTAAAAAATAAATATATTATGTTATCCTCCAAATCCATCCGGTGGACCACAAATTTTAAGATTAATGATTTTATGTAATAGGTATTGTTGATAGTGAAAATATTTTCTGTTTTTGTTTCAATAATTGATGACATAAGTATATTATTTTCTAGAGCAATTTTCACATATAGCAAACATAAAAATTATATTTGTATGTTATAACTATGATTTGCATAATTGTGCTCCATAGCAAACATAAATATGTATATTTCGCTATACATATACAAAAGAAAGCAGTTGTATAATTTCGCTATACATATACAAAAGAAAGCAATTGTATAATTTGTTTTGGTATACACATACAAAAAATCTGTTGTATAATATGTGTTTGTTTAAAGCGAGAAAGAGAGAAAGACAAAAGAAAATTGGGCAAGGGAAGATCGTATTTGTATAATCATAAGTGTATAGGACGAAAATATATGCATTTGTATTTGTATATACAATTTTCTCTCGTTTTATACAAACACAAACGCAATGTATACATTTGTGTTTGTATAAAGTGAGAGAGGCGAGTGAGCAATCGAGATCTGGGAGAGTGGAGAGCGAGATTGGGAGAGGGGAGAGAGGGGAACAAAAATATATATATATATATATACAATTTTCTCTCGCTTTATACAAACACAAATGCATTTTATACATTTGCGTTTTTGTATAAAATGAGAGAGGCTAGTGAGCGAGCGAGATTTGGGAGAGTGGGGAGCGAGATCTGGGAGAGGGGAACAAAAATATATGTATATATACAATTTTCTCTCGCTTTATACAAACACAAACACATTTTATACATTTGTGTTTGTATAAAAAGCAAGAGAGGCGAGGGAGAGAACGAGAGTGCGAGCGAGATTCACCAGGAGAGAGGCGAAATAGCAACAGTTTGCTATGGGGTACAATTAAATCAAACTATGGTTATAGCATTTAATTTGAATTAATAGTTTGCTATTATATACAATTTTCCCTATTTTCCATTAATAAAAAAAGAACTTTCGCATATAGCCACTCTAAAATAGTTTAGTTATGCTTCATAGCTATAGTTTTCTAATTATTATTCGTAGCTACATGTTATAGGGAGGAGAGTAGCAAGCGAGATTGGGGGAGTGAGGAGAGAGGCGAGCGAGAGAGGTGAATTGTATATATATATATATCGGTTAGATAATTGCATATATATAACTGGTATACATATGTATTTGTATAACTGTCGAACGAGATTGGGAGAGGGAAGAGAGAGAAGAGAGATGTCAAGCGAGAGAGGACAATAATTTGTATAATTTGCATCTCGTTTGTATAATCATGTGTTTTTGTATAATTGAGTAATATAAAGTCTGAAATTATACAAATATGATAAAACTCGAACTAACGAATTGATACAAACATAAACACATGAACTTTAAACAGTTATACAAATTATACTATACAAATTATATTATATAAATTATATTATACAAAATCCAAAAATTTCACGTTTATACAAACTTTAAAAAGTTATACACAAAAAGATTGAATGAATATGGCGATAAAACTGAAAAACGAAAGGAATTCATCGTCATATACAGATACAAATCATCGTATACAAATAAAAATCAACCGAAGAATTGTTAGTTGCGAATAATACAAATGTGGCGTATTATACAAACGTGACTAATTATATAATCTCGAAGTCTACCCACGTAATTAAAGGTTAACCTTAGTCGTGAATGGTAATTATAGCAAACTAGAGCTATAATGACTACTTAAATAGTATAAGTTTACTTAATCGTGCAATTTTTCTATAAAAGAATAATGGTCAAACAAATATTGTTTATAGTGAAATATTTTCTTGTTTTTGTTTCAATAATTAATGGTATAAGTATGTTATTTTCTATTTATAAAAAAGTAATGGTCAACAAAAAGATAACTGAGAGCAAATTTTTTAACAAACTTTTTGCACGGTTTCATCAAAAGTATTAAATTTCTACCATGAATAACATATATAGATTCTTTAAATTATAAAAAGCAAAATTATTTATTTGTAGTTATTAATTTTTCCACCACTTTGTATTATGTTAAGCGTTAATAGTAATACAACTCTAAAAATAGTTCAAATGTGACGTATGTTTTTTATTTTTATCTTACATAAAGGAATAGAAGAACACATTTTGAAGATTTAATAACTAAAATTATAATTTACTATTTCAGTCTATTTTATTATCATATTTGTCTTATGTCGTTAGAAAAATATTACTATTACAAACATAATTTGACTAAATTATCCATATTTATTAGTGGATCTCAAGAGAAAAACTTTTTTTTCATATCTTAATTTTAACATTAATTACTTATTTTTCAAGATTTTAAATTAACATCAATTAATATACGTATTATGATAAAATATTCATATTAATTATTAACGTTTTACTTTCTCCATTTATTTATTTAATAATAATTATTCTTTCTATATTTTCCTGCCGGCAAAGCACGTAGAGCCCACAGATCATCTCATCACGTTGATTATTTAACTACAAATTTTTAAAATAAAAATTAGAAATATACAAGTAAATAAAGAAATATTACTAGTATTTTTGGTCTCTATATTATTCAAAAATCCAGATGTGGTCCTATTAATATATAATTCATTGCATTTACTGATTTTCTTTCTTTTTTTTATTATGCCAATCACACTCTTATTTAGTTGATGTTGATAGTCTAAATAAAAAAAATGTCTTAATCGAAACACTCTCCAAATTAATAAGGTTAAAATGAAAATAGAAAATATAATGGTAAGGGCTTGCGTAAGTTGGGGGAAAAAACTATTTTAACTCTATCATCAGTTGAACGGTATAAATCTTTGGTTCACATATTATTATCTTCAATTAATTATAGTGTATATTTTTAATCTTTTACGTGAAAAATAAGTAAAACTTAAACTATTTTTAGAAGTAGATTACCCTCTAGTATTGAGTAAAGTAATAATATATTTTTAATATAACATACTAATATGTAAATGATGAAAGTAAGAATTATTGCTCCTTTTGTTTAAATTTGTTTGTCCTATTTTTTTAGCTATTTAAAAAATGCCTCTTCTTTTTTGTGACACTTTAATTTCAATTTTCAACGTGACATATATAAAAATTCCAAAATTAAAAGGCATTTTGGTACATTTTATATATCTTTACATACAATTCAAAAGTCTTTTTTAAATTTCTTAAACTCATACCAAGTTAAAAACCAACAACAAAAAAGAGGGAGTAAAATTTTATAACAAATATTTATAAAAATTAAAGAATAAAAAATACACCTGAAATATCAGATTCTTTAAAGTTTCCTACTTAAACTATTAGGTGTTCCGGATATTTCAGATTAAAAAAAAAAGAACAACTTATAATTGAGGTGTGTTTCGATATAATTCAGGCAAAAGAACTCATGCATCTTATCGTTTAGGTATAAAACTCGGAAAAAAAGATACTTCAGGTGTAAAAGGATTAAAAGCATACTTAAAAGTAATTAAAGGTCAAAATATGTATAATCAATAACTTGAAGGAGTGAAATTTAAAATTTTTACTAATTAAGGGATTAGAAATAGTGTTAATAATAATTGACAATCAACAGTGAGATTACAGAGAAAAACGAGTGTAGAAGCTGTGTAAAGCAAAACAATATAAACAGATTTCTACTACTGCTATTCGCCATTTGCCATTTTCTTCCGATTCAGAAATCACACTCTTATCAATGCCAAAAACGGAATTCAAATCACAAATTCACACAAATTCCGATTAGATTACAATGACGATGGGACGTAGCTCCGGCGAAGACAATAAGGATAAGAATGATAACAATGCCATAAGCTCCGGCGGTGGATTTCACTCGATCCGTGACCGTTTTCGTTTCAAGAGAAATTCACAGAGACCGACGGAGACGGTAACGTTGCCGTCTTCTTCTTCTTCGCCGGATCGGCAGTGGAAAACTCCGGCACGATCTCATCATCACCATCACCATAACAGATCTTTTAGTAGGAAGCTGATTTTCTTCTGTTTCAGAGGGAAATGGTTATATTTGTGTATATGTCTGGTTATTTTTGTTTTTGCGTTAGCGTCTATGGTGTTACAGAGTTCAATCATGTCGGTGTTTAGGCAAAATGAGAGAGCTCGTTGGAGGTGGTCTGTTAGGGATGATTTGAAGTTAGGGAGTTCATTGGAGTTTGTTCAACCACGGAGGTTTCAGCTTGGTAATGGTTTGGACTTGGTTAGGAATCAGTCTAGAATTGGTGTTCGGCCTCCTCGGATTGCGCTAGTAAGAATTCTATATACCTGTGTTCATGTTTAAGTATGCGAATTGTAAATGTGTGGTTAATAGTAATATACAATCTCCATTGAACTTAGGAATCTGTTAGAACGATCGTCATAAAAATGCAGAAGAAAGCAAGTTCAAATTTAATGAGTGAACGATTTTTCAGTAAAATTCTAAGTGAATATCTTGTAGATTTTTTTATTGGTTGAACCTGTAGGATCTAGGTGCATGTAAATGCAGTTTATTCTAGAATGTTAGAGCTTGGGAGATGATGGCAGATGATTCAAACTTAAGAATTTCATATCATTGTGTGAATTGTGATAATGGCAGGATAATGTTCTTACCAGTCTGAAACTATAATTTAGTGTTTGTCTGAATTTGGATGATATGCCGTAACTTTTATTTGTTAATTAGTGAGGATAAAATATGAGCACAACATTTTGACATATTTAAGAATATATACAATCCCCTCTTGCTCGTTATTCATGACCTGTGATCTTTACCTGGTTCCTGCAGTTTTTCAGTTTAGCAGATGTGAGTGATTTTATTTTACATGGATTATACCTTTCCGATTGCTTTTAAAATCATAGAGAAAAGACTGGTTCTGAGAGTCAAGTCTCCATTTAATTTGGTTGCCTTGATAATATATTATATCTTCCCTGCTGCTATTTCTATATCAAAATGCACATTGCATTGGTCTCTTTAGCTTCCACTAATTTAACTGTGCTTCAATTTGACTGTGTAAGGTCTTAGGAAACATGAGGAAGGACCCACTGTCATTGATGCTATCTACTGTGGTGAAGAACTTACGGGGACTAGGCTATATGATTAAGGTAATTTTTGGTAACTTCAAGTTGTAATATCTGCTTGCTGTATCCTATTTATGTACAGTCTAAGACATAATAACTTTAAGCATCTGTGTTGCAACTTGCAATTATTCTACACTTCAGTTTGTAATTCTGCTACAAAAGATGGTATTTCAGCTATAGTGATTCTTTTCACCTGAAATTTCTATTTTAGATTCATATATAACGAACTTCTTATTTGAGATTGAGTGAAAGTTTGGTTGCAAAGAGGTAAATTCGGGTTAAGAACTGGATCACCATGGCCCATTGAGATTAATACACCTTAGGTTATGGGAAATTGAAGGGGGTTCTTCTCTTGGAGCTGGGAGGGGACTGATCTGGCAGGTTGTGGAAACAAGTTTTTTTTTTGAACTACAATGTCATATGTTCTTCCCGTTTGCTCTGCAGTTTCTTATTCAAGTTATGATTATTCTTATTTGTTATGATTCCTTTTCTTTTTTCCATCCATATCTTTTAAATGATAATTGCATCACACATCTGATTATAACATTTTAATTTGTCTATAAGTCGTTGGTTCTCTATCTGAACTTCGGATTAAAGTATGATGAGTGGAAAATATGGTACCATATCAAAGTTGTGACAGAAGGACTGCACCTTGTTTGATAGTGGTGTATAATTGGTATGTGCAATCTTATACCCTACTTAAAACTCTTTTTCGCAGATATATGCTGTGGAGGATGGCATTGCGAGATCCATATGGGAAGAAATAGGAGGGAAAATATCAATTTTAACTGCGGATAGATATGATCTCATTGATTGGTCAATGTAAGCATGCTCTGCCATCTTGGATCCTCATGACAGTCCATTTCTGTAACTTTGCTATCGTTACTCTCAATTAGCTTGGTTTATATTAGTTTCTACATTTTCATTCATGCAGTTTTGATGGTGTTATTGCTGATTCACTTGAAGATAAAAATGCTATATCAAGGTATGACTAGCCTATTGGATGAAGCTTACTTTTCATTATTCTAGGAGATTCAGCATGAACATCATGTGAGCATTATTTACCAATAACAAACTAAAATGTGTGTTGGTCTTCTATTTTGAAAATATAAGCTATTTTAATGTGAAATGTACGGGCAATGAGTTTTTCTTTACAGTATCCTTGTCCTATATTCTGAATTTCTCTTGCGAGAGTTTTAAGCATTACTTGTGCATATGCTTGACTTTTACAACATAAAATAAATGCTTGAACCTAGTGTTGCAATAACATTTGAATGAAGAACAGAGATGTAGGATTTATAATAATTCACTCCTACTGTCAAATTGACTTTTTGTTATTATTAGATGATTCAACACTAGTATGTTCAATTTTTATTGTTACATTCTTGATGTACTCTAAATGATGCCTACAAAGTACCATAGCCATATCAGTCCTTCTCGACATGGGTATGTCGGCAATACAGGGAGACCATGTAACAAAGATGAACCTAGATCTCGTACTAATCCTTTGCATTTCTACATTTTGTTTGAGATATTATGGTTTGTGAGTTCTATATTTATGCAGCCTTATGCAGGAACCTTTTTGCTCTGTCCCCCTTGTATGGATAATTCAACAAGATACTCTTGCAAGTCGCCTTCGTCTCTATGAAAACATGGGCTGGGAAAATCTTATTTCTCATTGGAGAGATTCTTTTCGTAGGGCTGATGTTATTGTATTTCCGGATTACTCTTTGCCGGTATATACAATATTCTTCTCTGTTTCTCGTTCTGATTTTATATTTTCAGAATTTTTTGGTTTATTTCAAGCTTATCATGTTCTCAACCCTGGCATTTCTCCTGTTATAGATGTTATATAGTGGACTTGACACTGGAAACTTCTTTGTGATCCCCGGATCACCAAAAGACAATTGGGCTGCTGGCAGTTATAGTAGGAGACATTCAAAATCTCAATCAAGGGAGAAATATGGTTTTGGCAAGGATGATCTCTTGGTTTTAGTTTTTGGAAGTTCCATTCTCTACAATGAGCTGTCCTGGGATTATGCGTTGTCCATTCGTCATATAGAACCTTTGCTACTCAAATTTGCTGGAAGTGATGTTGAAGAGAGACTGAAGTTCGTTTTCATGTCAGGAAATTCCAGTGATGGGTATAATGATGCATTGCAGGTAGAATTCTTGAATGATGTAATAGTAATATAGATAATTCATAATTTCTGCTTCCTATTTTACTCCTTATTCTGTCCTTGTAATTGATGGCTTGTCTTTGCCTTCTTCTGCTTCGCTAGTGTTTCATCTCAATCTTAAAAGAAGTTTTGTTGTTTAAATTGGAAAAAGTCTTTTTTGATATATTTATGCATAACAACTGAAACTCATTTAGACAAGGAAGTTCTGAATCATTTTCTCTTGATTTAATACTTTAAAGGGCTTTGTTATCTTCGTTACCTACCTAAAGTTTTCACCCTTCTGTCATCCATCATGTGTTTTCCATTTTTTATTGTCTTCACTCCTTGCTAGTGCTTTACTGTGTTATTTGTTAGGTTGAGATGAACGTTCAAATGATATTGAATAAAGCTTCACAGCATTTTGCAGCAGCAGTAACATGTGGTTTACTTACAATTATCTATGCAATAAAATTTAAAACTGTCTCAAAATTTGTAGGATATTGCTACTCGTCTAGGACTTCATGAGGGATCTCTTTCACACCATGATATGAAGGGTGATGTTAACGGTATTACACTGATTGCTGACATTGTCCTCTACTTCTCCCCCCAATATGAGCAAGAATTTCCTCCTATTCTGATACGAGCTATGTCGTTTGGAATACCAATTGTCGTGCCAGACTACCCTGTCATTAAGAAATATGTAAGTCGATCAAGTGTTGTTGGCAACCTTTTTAAGCTGAAAAGTAGAATACTAATTTGTATTTCCTGGAATAACTTTCTGTATTCAGGTTGTAGATGAAGTACATGGAATCATCTTCTCTCAACACAATTCAAATGAATTGGTGCAAGATTTCTCACTACTTATATCTGATGGAAAACTAACGAGATTTGCTCACACTATTGCATCTTCTGGGAGGCTGCTTTCCAAGAACATGTTTGCAGTGGAATGCATTACAGGGTATGCAAAGCTGCTGGAGAATGTCATAACTTTCCCATCTGATGTCATACTTCCAGGAGACACCTCTCAGCTTAAGCAGGACTCATGGGAGTGGGGTTATTTCCAAAAGGATTTAGAGGATCCTAAGGACATAGAAGATCTTCAAATGAAGGATGTGGATCCAATAAATTCCAGTGTTGTTTATGACCTTGAATTAGAGATGACAGGTTTTGTTCCATTGAATGTATCGAGAGATGATCCGGAGGCTATAAAGGAAGACTTTCCAAGTGAGTTGGATTGGGACATATTAAATGAAATGGAGCGTTCTGAGGAAGTAGATAGACTCGAGTCGGAGGAGGTATGTGAATAACATTTACTGAAAAGTAATCGTCTTTCCCTGTCCAATCCAATCCCATAACCAAAACGCAAAAAGAACAAGAAGGATAAAAGAAATAAAAAAGATCTTTACTAGTCCATGTTTCTAGTTTCTTGAATTCCCTTTGATGCAAGATCTGTTGAGCACATTTTCTCTATATGTAGATTGAGGAAAGAATGGAAAAGGACATTGGTAAGTGGGATGATATATATCGTAATGCTCGAAAAGCTGAAAAGCTTCGGTTTGAAACTAATGAAAGAGATGAAGGAGAGCTGGAGAGGACTGGGCAACCAATATGCATTTATGAGGTTTATGATGGAACTGGTGCTTGGTCATTTCTGCATCATGGCTCTTTGTACCGTGGATTGAGCCTAGTGAGTTCCTTTGACTTATTCCAAATGTTTGAGTTTCATATGGTTTCCTCTCGTTTTTTGGCATCTCTTTGTACAGAAATGAAGTTTTTAAAAATACAATGCTATATGCTATACATATTTGCTAATGCAGATTAAGTACATTCTCTTAAATTTTATTTACTTCATGATGTTACATCTCTCGTTTCTTTGGCTCTAACTATGGCATTTTCCCTTATAGTCAACTAAAGCACGAAGATTGAGATCAGATGATGTTGATGCAGTTGGCCGTCTTACCCTCTTGAATGAGACCTACTACCGGGATATCCTCTGTGAGATGGGTGGCATGTTTTCAATTGCAAACCATTTAGATAATATTCATAGACGACCCTGGATTGGATTCCAGTCATGGCGAGCTACTGGAAGAAAAGTATGTTATTAGTTCCTGATGAATCTTGACGTGTGAACTAGTTCTTCTTGTAATTGTTAAACTTGACATTGGCATCTTCGCACATAATCTTCTATGTACTCTTTTCTTGTTAACAAGTTTCATATAGGATTCTGTACTTTTCAGGTTTCCTTATCTAAAAATGCTGAGCTGGCCCTAGAAGAAACAATACAGGCAAAGGTTAAAGGTGATGTAATATACTATTGGGCACATTTGGATGTGGATGGTGGATTTACAGGAAGCAATGATGCCCTTACCTTCTGGTCAATGTGCGATATATTGAATGGAGGCAACTGTAGGTAAATATTACATTGCGTACAGTGGGATTTGAACATAGATTTATTTCAAAATTATGCATTCCTGCCAACATTTTTTCCTTTCCATTTTGGTGGATAGGTTTCTTGTATTTGAACAGCCTAGATCTCTCTTGTAGAAATTTGGATGAATAACATTATTTAGGTTTAACTTATATTGAAAAAATAATAATAAATTCCAAATTCAAGTTGATTCTATTTCAACTATTCATGTTCTGAAGTCCAAGAAGCTGGAAATGGAGATTTCAGAAATTCGTGTCCTAGAATGTACAATATTAAAAGAAGAGGGCTAAAAAACTGGAAATTTTTCCCTACTCTTCTTAATTAGTATCCTCACCTTATGTGCAGAGGGGCGAGTGTAGTTTTGCTGTTAAATGGAGATTGTCCTTCATAAGTTTCTCTCGGCTGACTCTCATTCTTTAACATTCTTGCAGAAATGCTTTCCAAGACGCATTCCGTATAATGTATGGCTTACCGTCACATATAGAAGCTCTCCCACCCATGCCTGAAGATGGTGGGAAATGGTCAGCCCTACATAGCTGGGTTATGCCAACCTCTTCTTTTCTGGAGTTTGTTATGTTTTCCAGGTAATCTAGGGCAACAAACATACTTATGTGTGGTGTTGTATTACTTGCATAAATTTGGATATTGTAGTTCGAAATATGAATCGTTTATTTGAACTAACATGATTTGAATTTCAGGATATTTGTTGATGCTCTGGATGGTTTGCATGTGAATTCAAGCAATAGGACACATTGTATACTGGCAAATTCAACCATGGAGGTTAGCCTATAGACATAAATTGCGTTAGTACTAGTTTACATTTGGTACAAACTTCAAAGTAATGCAGGCTAGAAGTATAAGTTCTTATGTTTTGATTGTTTGTGACCACCAGAAGCAGCACTGTTACTGTCGGGTTTTGGAACTGTTGGTAAATGTCTGGGGCTATCACAGTGCACGGCAGATGGTTTACATTAATCCTCACTCAGGTGCGGTGGAAGAGCAGCACGCAGTTGAGCAGCGAAAAGGATATATGTGGGCAAAGTACTTCAACATGACATTGTTGAAGAGTATGGATGAAGACATGGCAGAAGCTGCTGATGACAATTACCATCCATATGAAACATGGTTGTGGCCATTAACAGGTGAGATATATTGGCAAGGGATATATGAAAGGGAGAGAGAAGAGAGATACAGGCAAAAAATGGACAAGAAGAGAAAGACAAGAGAGAAACTACAGGAGAGAATGAAACACGGATATAAACAAAAGTCACTTGGAGGATAACACCTGTTGGCTAGGCCTAGAAGAGATTTTTGGCACCATTTGTAAACACCGCTTGGCTCCTAACGCAGCAACCAAGCTCATTTTTGTTCTGGGCTTATGGATGAAAGAGAAGGACACCAAACAACAAACGAGTGGTTTAATTCTTTCTAACTGCATCAGCATACGGAAACTGACATACTAGACTGACCTAACTACATATATTCATATGGAGAGAAAGAGTGCATTACTCTTTGGCAAGAGCAAGTAGGTTATCTGTGGCTCACCAGCATTTTTGAAAGCTTTTATAATGGACAATCTTATGCGGGGCTCGTTACAATTATCTGGTTCTAAGAGGCACATTCTCTAGTGGAGAATCCGTTACTGCAGTATTTGAAATGAGCTTGAGCCTCTGCTGAATATTGTATTCTTTCGACTGTCTATATACATTTTAATACAATAGAGCAAATGCAAAATTAGTTTTACTCTGCTCTGATAGAGGTTTCAACTTTGACGGTCAAAAATCTCGACCATGAACATAGGCGGATCTATGAGTTCAACTAAAGTTGGCTCTATAGAGTTGACTATAACGATCTATACGTCTGAAGAAAATTTAGAATGATACACATATAATAAATGTACTCTAGATCGTGGATTCGCCTCTCATTAGGTATGATGACTTGATATATTTCTTAGTTATACCACTTGGTTTATTGCTGTTGATTTTGATGATAAATGTTATCTAGTTCGAGACATAAAGACGTGTAGGCATTCAACTAAAAAATAATTAACGTGTATTTATTGTTGATTTCTTAAATTTGATAAATCAAAGCCCATTTAATCACTCTAAAAATTGATCAATTGACCTCTAAACTCAACTTAAAATACTCTAAAGAACAGAAAAAATATGCAAACTTAAGTGGCAAGATGGATAATGATCAACATTCAATTCTCATTTAAGCTCATATCTATCATCAACCCAGTAAATAAAATATGTTTAAAACATATAGTAATAACAATAATATTAATAATATTCCCTTCGTACATCTTTACTTATCCAAATTTGACTTGACACATTCTTTAAGATACAATAAATAAAATAATAATATTACTATATTACTCTTATTTATTATAAGTCATCTAAATATTGGTAAAAACAACAATATTTAGCAACAAGGGTAAAATCGATATGTATAATAAATTATCTCTTGATTTTCAAATTATAACAACATATCCAATGTAATCCACACAATGAGATCTGAAAAGGATAATGTGTACACAAACCTTAGACACCGACTCAAGACAATTTTAAATACGGTGGACAAGTAAAAATAAATCGATAATGTATTTTATACTTGTCTAAAACCTATCCTCCTCAACTAATAGTTTTTTTACTTCTTTTTTTTTTTTTAAAAAAAAAAGCTCAAAAAATAAAAATAAATTCAAATAAAAAAATAATGAGCCTGCCCGCCCTGTATGTGGACCAATAGAAAAATGGCGTCTCACTCCTCAGTGTTCACTGTGTAGGGTTTATCACTCTCAAAAGCCCTCATTTTTTTCTCTCTATTTTCCAGAAACACCCATTACCCAGGTATACACAATCTATAATCTCCATATTTTATTTTGTCTTTTACATCTGAAAATTGTTTAGCTGTAATTGGAATTCGTTTGCTTATGGAATTGTGGTAATGGGGGGGGGGGTTGCTCAATTTTGATTAGTTTTTCCATGAGTATCAGAATTCCGAAGATAAAAGAGTAGGAAAAGAGAAAGCTTTTTTGGTGGGGGTTTAGCTTAGTGATTGTATGATAATCTTGGTTGTTTAATTAATTTGTTTTTTCACTTCCAATTTCTAATTGTTGAGTTTAACTGTTCTTGTTGATATTATTTTTTAAATTGTTGGAAATGAAAAAAAAAAAAAACTGGATTTACAGATGGAACAAAAGTATGAACTTTTTCTGAAGGGTTCTTTATGTTTGAACTGTTTATATGCTATGGTACATGGATTAGTGTGTGCATTTCCCCGAATTTTAGTGAGTTTTTAGATATTTTTGAAGGACCCTTGACAACCCGTTCGGATTGCATCAACACAAATGAAAATTCCGGGGAATATTGATTCTTCATGTTGCTGTGTGGTGTGATGCTCTCTTCGTTCATTTTTACTTGTTCAGTATTGACTTGACACACCCATTAAGGAGCAATAAATAGAATAATAATTTTACTATATCACTCATTGAATATAATAAATTCAATGTTTTGAGAAAATGACTATAGTTAATAATAAGGGTAAAGTAGGAACTAAGTCTGGACAAGTAAAAGTAGACATCTATTTTAGTATAGTGGACAAGTAGGAGTTGGTGGAGGGAGTATATTGTTCGTCATTTTGTGTCCGTTTTAATCATTTAATTTTCTTAGAATTTTTGCTTGGATTGAAAGAGATTGCTTCATTACCATTTCAATATTGAAGATTAACCATACCCCTATCAACATGTTTGACAGGGGTAAATCAAGACAAATGAGAAATTCAACTATATGGCCTTTGTGTGTAATAATATGGTGGAATTAGTTTTTCTTCTTTTCTTTTCATTTCCCTCGTTTGTAAATTTAGCTGTGGAATTTCAATAATTGATCTTGAAGCTTAACATTTTCTGTTGTTCGACATTTCAGCTTTACATGAGTAGCTGAAAACTAAACATGCACACAATTAAGGGTGGTTGGGTAGGGCAAACATTTGCCCTTGCTACTTGCAATGACTCTGGTGGCCGGAAGACTAGGATTAGACGTTCGAAAGAAGAGAGGAAGTCTATGGTTGAAACTTTTATAAAGAAGTAAGTGACTTTTTCATTTCTTCCTTGAACCGAGCTTTTCTGATAATTTCTGCCAATTCTATTTGATTTGGACTGATCTGTTTAGGGTTTAGAACATTATGTGTTACTTTGTATCATGACATCATCAATTCTAGTAGTATTGACTATTGAACCTAATCTTCTTTTAAATTCTTATGATGCTTTGGTCTAGCTAACGGATCAGCTATATCTGTGTATGAAATTTGCCAAATTCTAAGAGCAGGTTCTTGAAATGATATTTCTATAGGCTATTATGTAAATATTTGATTTTTTTTCCATCTGCCCTAGCTTTGGTGGACAGAGTTACTTGGTATGTGTTGCTGGTGGGAGGTGATAGGTATCCAGTGGGATTAGTTGAGGTACGCGCAAGCTGGCTGGGACACCATGGTTATCAAAAGAAATTTGTAGTTAAAGATTAGCAAATTAGGCATGCACAGTATTCCTGTATGGTTAAATACTCAAATACTACATAAACTAAAACCGACAGAATAAAACAATCTGAAATGAAAAATGAAGTTAAAAAGGTGGGAGGAAAAAGAGGTTTTTAGGGGTGGGGGTGGTCGGTGTGGTAGCAAATAGGGGTCGATGAGAGAGATGGAGGGAAAAAAAGGGCAAATGAGTAGAATAATCTCTTAAACCCATTTCCCGGTGAAGATGAATGAGAATATCAAGGGGGTGCATGGGGAGGTGGAGGTGTAGAAAAATACACGAGTAAAATTTCCCTGTTAACTCATGTCCCCCCATGACTCGTGAGATACATGAATCCTGCAAAGAGGAGATCATTATACTCCTACACTCCTAAGCACCTGAAAAAACTTACAATTATTGGATTGTTTATTAACCACTTTCATACACAGAAACCTCTTATTGAGTTAGTGTTCCTCTTTTCCTTATCTAGTGTGTATAAATCTTCAGATGCGAATGCATAATCATACTATGTTGGCACAGATACCCGCAGGTTTTATCTGCTGCCACTGCATATTCTGATAAGTGATAAGCACAAAGAAGAAAGGTAGAGAGTTTGTGAATAGATAAGCCAGGTCCACGGTAAAGACATTAAATGTGACTATAGTTTCAATGTTTATTGATCATTGTCTCATAGGTTGTTATTTAGGTCATCTCTACCTATGTGAACATCTTCAAAAGGTGCTAAGAAGTTAATTTTCGATGATCTTAAAATTTTCAAAGAAAAAAGAAGTAGAAATTTCAATCTTCTTTGGAGCACTATATCTTTACTTACCAGCAGTTAGATCGACAGAGTGACATCTTATTTGCTCTTGGCTTTAATGGTTGCAGATATCAGAAGTCAAATGATGGGAATTTCCCATCACTTAATTTGACGCACAAGGAAGTTGGTGGCTCTTTCTACACAGTACGAGAACTAGTTCGCGAGATAATTCAGGAAAATAGAGTTCTGGGTCCAGCTAAGTTATCTCCTGAAGAGCAGAACAATATCATGTTTGCAGAAGAATATCCACTAGGATCCATATCAACTGAACCGCAAAGTTTATCTTTGTCTGGTGAGACCCATGTTATGTCAAATTATGCGCCCAACCATTACATGGGTAAATGTGAAGAAGCTGATTTTGGTGTGAATAGACAGCTTGATATAGATGAGGTGATGGTTGCAGATGATGGACTACAAACTAGCACAAGTGACGTTTCCGAAAGGATTAAACAGTCTGATGAATCATACATAATTGATTCTGAATCTGATCATCAAAAAAACAAGGATGAGGTTTTGCATTTTAGTGGGATTAATGGAGTTGACCATGAGATGCTTAATGAACAAATGACTGGCGACTCTGAGACAACCGAAGAAAATGAAATCTCTGGTAAATCTGACTTAGTCAACACCCTCTCTTTCAAGCATCAAAATACCAATGCACAAGTTTTAGATTCTACTGAAATCATCTCTGAAAGTGTGAATGTGAGTCTCCTCTCTGGGGTTGATGCTAGTCTTCCTACAGTTAAAAATGATGAAACATACGGAGAACCAATATTTACAAAGTCGGTGGTAGGAGAGAATATAGATGTTGAAGGTGGATTGAATGAACTAGAAGCATCAAAAGCTGGAATGCCTCTTAAAACGTCAGAATTACTGGTGGAGAAGTTTCCCCTGCGACCCAATTCTAAGAAAATAGATGATTTGGATTCAGGATTAATTGAAACAACTAGTGTAGCAAAAACATTGGAAGAAACAGAACATGAACACGACAGGATAGTCTCTTTGGAAAAAGCTGCAGAACCTGTAAATGAGCCAGTTGATGTGATGATAGCTGATCCAACAACAGAGAAGTCGAGTGAAGTGTTGAACAAGAAAACAGAGGCGAAAGCTGGAGAGGCATCATTGGAAATTTTAAGTTCCTCAGAAGAAAGAGTGGCCATTGCCACTAATGTAGGAGTTAAGGCTGCATCAACTTTAAGTGAGGTAAGCTTTTTAAGCAGTAAACTTTAGCAATTTTTTTCACATAGGTTGAGGTCTCAAGTTCCTTGTTTTTTCTTTCATATTTATCAATTAATCTTTTGATTGAAGGTTTATCGCCTCTGGTACTTGTCTTAAACTTTAATGCACTTATTATTGGATTGGGGTGTACAGATGACAAATGTACGGGAAATATAGTCTAGTCAATCACAGTCTGGAGTTTGCGAATTTATCTCATTTGACATGCGCTAGTGCTGAGGGATGTGATTATTTTTGTCAACATTTCTTGGGCATCTAGCACTGTCAATACTGTTGTTAAGAAGGTTTAGAATATTAAGATGCTCCAACTTTTATGGATACTTCGACTTTGATAAAGAAATTCCATTCAGTGACGGAACAAATTTTCTAGAAGCAAGCTACTTCTTGAACACATTTATATACAACTCAGCTTACTTTCATGAACATATGAATGTCTGTCTTTTTTCGATATTTGTATAGAATTTACAGCGTTGGCATAACCTCCTACATATCATTAGACTTTTTCTTTTATGCCATGATTGCAAATTTGCAATGGTAGAGGTTCATGTATTTAGGTTATTGTATTTTGTATCTGCAGCTAACTTTAGCTAACAAGCATAATTTGTTGTTGCAACTAAAAAAGATCCGATTAATGTAAATGCAAATGGGTTGTTACTCCTCGTCTACATCTGGGCTCTGCCCACCTTTTTGACTATTTAGTACAAACGTTCAATTTCTCTCCATTTATGATGTTAACATGCTATATTCAAAATGCTAAAACTTTTGCAGACAGTTAATGCTTCTAGCCCTATGCCTAATGAGACTGTTGGTAGCAGTAGGGCGAGCGGTACTTCTAAGAAACCAGCTGCGGATGAGTTGATTGAAGATAAAGGCAAAGCCAGCATTCAACGTGGTAGCAGCCATCAGAAAGGAGTCAATCCTCCACTAGACAGAATTCATCTGTGAGTAACTGATAACTTCTCTTCGATGAAGCTAAATACACTTCCCCGTCTCTTTTTTTCCTAGTTCGAGTGTCAGCAAGTTCATCATTCCTGCAACACGAATCCCACTAATTTATTTTTTGATTGCTAATTTCTCTAGTGAAACATGGAAAGACACTTCAGCAAAATCCGGTGAACGTGAAACAAATCCATTCCTTGCTTTATTGAAGGCATGTGTCACAGCTTTTGTTAAATTTTGGACTGAAGAATAGCTTCGCTTTTCCTTTGAGTGCTTTGAATCTGGCTATAGATCCAGCTGCTGCTGCAGTGATATTCGGTGCATGGGGGAACACTTTTCTGGAATTATATCATTTCGGAGCTGCAATGGAAGTTACATCCTCTACCACAGGGGGTATCTCTCAAACCAAAATCTCAACGTTTTCGATGATATCTTAGTTGTATGATAGAACTTGTGCTAGTTGTGGTTTAGTAAGTATTTTTTAGATGGATTTATCACATGAATGAATGAACATGTCACTTGTGAATTCCAGATATAATAGATTAAAACCATGATTGCTCTATTCTTTTCTCATAAGGCAAAAACTGTCTTTACTTGAATATATGAGAGGTTTCATTGTTCAATCAGCTTGTTGGAATGTTTGTGTTGTATTGTTACTTTTTTACACACTCTTGCCTTTTGTATTAATGGAACGATTTGGTCGATGATAATTTATATTGTCGGTTTCAACTTGCTTGGGATAAGACATAAGAATGCTTTGTAACTATAGCGAAATTGTCAGTTACACACCTAAATTATACGACAGTTCTATTATCATTTTGAACTCAATTTTTTCGTAATATTTACACCCCTAAACTATGTGAGGAGCTTATTGTAATTTGGACATGATAACACAATTCAACTTTTATGAGTTGAAATTTTGTTAAATAAACACTTATTTGAAATAATTTGTAAATTTCAAAAATTTTGAACCAAAAATCAGCGCCAAATGGCTAAAAATAAAGGGCCATTTGATTTTGTTTTTTCCCATTCTTGTGGGGTGCTTAGACAAATTATATGTCTTTCGCTGTTAACATGGTTCACTATTGTTTACTTTGGTCCACTTTGAAAAGCCAACTTTTTATTATTTTAACAAATTAAAAAAATTTGTGTAAAATGAGTTCCAATTATTTTACAAGACTATATTTTGATAGATTAAGACACAAAATGATCATTTATAGTAAGCTCTGAATCCCTATAACAATACTTTTATCATAACAATCAAGTTTTAGATCAATTTTCTTTTTATGTGCAATGTTCTTGTTGAAACACGTGGTTCGAGTACGATTCGTATGCACATTTTTCTTTTCTACCATTATGAATCAATTGATTCAATGTAGGTATCGGTTTTTCCTTTGTCTTTCTCCCTATTTTTGCCCTATCACTGGTGATTACTTCTGATCTCAAGCACCTCTTTTTCATTCATAGAGAGACCCAATTAAATATATGTTCTCTATAACAATATTTCATTATAAAAGCTATTTTAAAAAAAAAAAGATAAATAACACCATTATAAAGAGGTTTGAATTAATTTTACTAAATTAAACTAAAATTTTCATAATATTGGTAATGAATATTTACGTACACTAAATTCTCTCAAAATTGTTGGGAGAAATAATCTCCACATAAAACTTAGCATTATTAACTAAAAATGGTGTAAGTTATATTGAATTTTTAGATATTATTTTATGTTGGATAATTAAAGGTGAATTAAAAATATAAATTCTAGTAATACAAGAAACAATTCCAACACAATAATTTTTTTGTATTATTAATTTTTGCATAACTTGTCGTTTTGGAATGACCCCTAGCTATTTGAATATCTACTCTATGATGATTTATTTGTACAACCAACAACTCATTATTAAGAACATAATGATTAATGTAACTTGAAAATGAAGAAAAACTTTTTCATTATAGCAAAATATAACCCATGCCAAATAAAATAAATATAGATATAGCCACTATGTCTTTTTTGTAGAATCATAACAATGTCCCACATGTTAAATGCTTCCTAAATTAATAATGTAATTATTGGGGAAGTATAGCAAATGTATAAAACCATAAAAATGAAATGGTCACAAAATACTAATATGGATTGTGATACAGTGGTGAGATTACTTCATTCTTAATCATAGATCTCGAGTTTGAACCCTGAAAATGGAGAAAATTCTGTTGAGAGTGTCACTCCTAAGTAGACCCTGCAAACATTGCAATAGAGAAACTCCTATATAGAGGTAACAAACACTTCTTATCTCTATTTAACGTGTCTTTACATAGAGACAAGTGTGAATTAATTAGGTCAATGAATATCATATATATCATTAAAAAAAGTCAAATGTTGATTGACCATTAATCAAGATTATGTTTAAAAAGAAAAGGACAAAATATTGTAAAGAAAAGATAATTATAAGTGTGAGATTCTTAAGCAAACTTTGATAACAAGGAATAATTAAAGTGGTATCTAAACAAGATTAATTAACATTAGATTTTGCTGTTTTCTTGTTACCTAGAACTTTATAATTTACTTTACCAAGAAAAAAAGAAGCAACACCATCATTGGAACATAGTTAAGACATAGTAATAAAAATAAAATATAGTACTAAGTAATCTATTTTCTCCATCATAAAATAAGTGTCATTTAAACAAAAACAGGAACAACAATTAGTAATTATTTTCAATTACATTTTATATTAAAGAACTATTCTCTCTGTTTCGCTTTTACTTGTCAGATATTTAAAAAAAAAAAAAAAGAATGAAGAAAATGAATATTAATTGTTTTTCAAGAGTATTAAGAGTGGAACCCCACAACAGTACTGTGTTGGCTGTATTTAACTCCATATACACCTTTTTGTTTCAATCAATTAACTATTTAGGCCAACTATTTATGTTTTTGTTAGGATATGCTATTATTGTACTCAACTTGTTTATTTTTAATTGTTCATTATTTTTAAAAAATAAATATTTATTTTTATTATTTAATTAAAAAAATTAAGATATAACTTATAATGTTATACCCATTTTATTTTTACTATAAAATACTATTCATTTTTTAATATTTAAATGACATGTAATATATAATTGGGAGAAATATAATAAAATTATAAATTTGTTATTGTTTCTTAATAGATATTGTAGTGATCAAACGGTCCTTTTTGTACCAACATACATTCAATGGCATAATGATTTCGTTCTAAATTGATTCGTCAAGTTAAACATCTAAGAGAAGTACTATTACTGTTCGTCACATTGTTTATAGAACCTTATTCTTAATTAGATATCTCGAGGTTACGTTTGAGTTCTAAGCATGAAAAACAACCTTAATAAAAATCGTTATCCCCGCTCCTTTTTAATGAATATTACACTGTAGTAATTAATTCAAATCAAAATATCAGAACTTTAACGTAGATATCGGATATGAGAAATTTTTGGAAAAAAATGAATAGGAGAGGAAGAATATGGTTGAAGGAAAAACATTACACATGGAATGATTCATTAGGTAGGAAGGATGTGGTGGGTATATATATTATTTGGTAAATTAAAACCAACAACCAAAAAAAAATTTAATTCTTCATTTTGATTATATAGTAATTTATAATATAAAAACAAATAGACAGAAAGATCTGTTAGGTACCACGTCTTATTGAAGGCTCCATCAAAAGAGTACCCTATGCCCGGTTTGAGTGTGACTCTCTCTATATAAAACAAGATGTAACCTAAGTTATTTGATTTTAATGATGTCGGAGTCAGAATTTTTATTAAGAGAATCTAAAATATAAGGGGGATAAAAGAAATGATTAAGCTAAGAGAATTTAATATTTATTATATATATATATATATATATATATAGTCTAGACAAATACTGAGAGGTGGAGGTGGAGGTGGATGTAGGAGTGATTGAGACGGAGGGCTAAGGAGTAAGGGGTAGAGGTGAAGATGAGGTGTATTAGACGATACTAAAGATGGTAAATCAATATGAAATATCATTTGCGAGACTTGTTTGCTTTACTTTAACTAACAGTATCATTTTCCTCATTTTTTTCTAGAAAAAAAATTGTCATTTTTTACCAATCAAATTAAAAAAATTGAAGGAACCTATAAATAGTAAACGTAACAATCTAATTACTAAGAAAAAATAATCTTTTATAATCGGCTAAAATACATTGATAGTGATTTATTTTTCCTTTTCAGCGCATATAACGTGATACAATTGCTTCTTTTATTTTAAAAAATTACATCATTAAAAATAGGAAAATATTTTTTTATAGTTACAATAGAAAAAACAAATTTAGTAAATGTCATTTTATATTGATTGTCTCTTTTCGATCATCCAACACACCTCATCTTCAGTTCTCACCTTGCATCTCAATTCTCATAGCCCTCCGTCTCCACGACCCAACACCCCCTACCCCCCACCCTCACCCCCACCTTACCCTCTTATAGTATTATCTAGATTATTTATTAATAACTTGTATTTATATATCGAACACAAAAAAATCAATAGCAAATAATTATTTATTTTCTGTGAAAAACACTTATTGTCGAACTGAAATAAATGTTGAAGGCAAAAAATAACGAAATCAAAGTTGACATTTTTGTATTATATTATGTTATGTTATATTGTTACAAGAATTAATATTTTGTTATCATTAGAAAGAACACTTATTAAACTCTTGTTGTCCCTAACTACTTTTTAAAGTGCACTTTCCTTGAGGTTTAATGCATGATATAATAGATAATACTTCTCTATTTTACGTTAGTTAGCCACTTTTTTAAAAAAATATTTTTTTTTAATAAATTAAACTATAAAAAAATATTGTACTAATTCAACACTCGAGAAACTTTTCAAAACTTTACAACTTGGCTGCATATAAAAAAATAAAATTAAGTATTAAATGATTTATTTTAATCAATTATATCTGGATAACTACATTTAATAAGATGAATAACCAATACAAGATCGAAGTAATAATTAAGCAAAAATATATATAAAAACAAATTAAAAAGGAGGGAATAACTTTTTTGCTTTTTCCTTTTTTTTTTCTTGAGAAAAAAGTGGATTCTAATGGAAAGTAGTATAAAGTTGACTTATAGAATTTATTGAACTCTTAAAATAATAAGCAGAATATAATATTTATGTAAGATAATTTATATTCATATTTTATTTACATTCTGTAAAATAAATTCTGAATTTTAACCTTGCCTCTCAATATGTAATAAGGTGGTCGAATTGCAACCACTAAATTGCATCTTAACACATTATATTGGGGGCAAATGTGTCAGATTTTATTAAATATATATATACTAAATGCCGAAGTAAATATTTAGTATGTTCAGTACGAAGAAAATAATTTTGCAATTTACTTTTCACATATTTGATTGACCAAACTTTTGAAAAAAAAAAATAGTTTGAGAAGAACAAATTCTTTAAAAATAACTTTTCGAGAGAAAAATATAGAAAAAATAAATCTCACGAGTGACTGTTCACATTGATTATCTCTTATCTACCTTTCAACACACTGGCCCCATCTCCACCATACTCCATTCTCGTAGCTCTCATCCCCATCACTCGACACTATTATTCTTCTATCCTGTTTTTATAATATTTTTAAAATTATAAATAAATATTTTTTTAAATAATATTTTTTACTTACCTATTGAAAATGTTTTTTTAAATTGTCCCCCAACTCTTCTACCCATATTCGACGCTCATAACTCTTAAAATTATCTTTTCTGATTTTCTGTCTTATTCTTGTCTTTAATTATTACTTCTATTTTGTCTTTTTGGTTAAAAACATAATACAATGAATATAAAAAAGTATTTTTTTTCCATCTGAAATTAATTATATTAGTTTAGCTCCAAGAAAATTATCCCTAAACAATTGTTAAGTTGATAATTATTTTCAGTGTACTGTATTTTTAACGACATTATATTTAAAATGAAAATTAATCAACACTTGTTAGAAAGAGGTTGATTAGTACATACAATATATTATTTAAAATAAGCATCAAAAAGTTAAAACAACAATTAAAATAAGAAGTAGAAAATACGTAGTAGGCGCTTGACTATCTTTATTTCAAATAATTTTCACTTGAGTTAAAATTTATTGAGTTGAAATTGAATATAGAGGTTGTGTTTTTTATTACATTTTTTCACAAAATATTTTGAATTATTCATGCAATATTTAAAAACGATCAAAAGTGGCAAGTGAGTTCAAAAACAAATTATATATCATTATCCAAATTAAATACAACTTAAAATTGGATCTGAAATTTTCGTAATACAATACTAATTTTCAAATAAAGTGAAACATTATTTCGAAAAATGAATAATTAATGGGTCCTTAGTTTTAGAAAGTATTTTAACCCAATGAAATTTAAGGAAAAATAGTTTGGTATAAGTAACAACACTCATATTGGTCAAATAATTGGAAAAGTGAAATTGTATTTTAAAAGAGTATCACTAAAAACCTAAAAATATATTAAAACACTTTCATATATTGCTTCTATAAAAGGAAGCAGCTGGCGGCTACTTTTGAAAAAGAAAAACTTTGTTTTGGGTTGGTGGATATATACGGAGGGCGAATTCGAGATTTGAAGGTTCGGATGCACCAAACATTTAAAATAAAAATAGTGAAAATGCTTTAGCTAAATTTAAATACTAGTCTCAGGGGTGATTCATTTGACTTGTACAGTTTATACCAACGGCACACATCTACGCTTTTAAGGGTGCACTGTTAATTATATTGTAGTTTTTATCAATTTCTCAAAATATATATATACATAAATACACATGATTTTTTCTAAAGTTAACGGATGGATGTTATAGGTGTGGTCCGCTTTGTGTGTGTGTATATATATATATATATATATATATGAAATTTTAATTTATATTTATAATTAAAAGAGATGTGAGTTGTAGAAACATTGTGCGTGTTGAAAATATGGAAAATCATATTGTATGTCTCACGAGTCACATGCATATGTATGTATATTTTTGTTGTAACATATGGTTTACAAATTTAAGTCTACATTCAATGCATCAAATCATCAAAAGAGAAATAAAAAGAAAAACTAATTACTCTCTAACTTTGTTTATTTTCATTTGTCCAGTTTTATAAATTTGACATATTTTTTGAAAAATAATAATGATATGAGTATTTTATTTAAATAATTGAAAAACTAAATTCTAAACGTGATTTTCAGAATCATCATGATATGAGTAAAAACTAAATTCTAAACATGATTATCAGAATCATCATGATATTTCAAGTCTCAACTCTAAATCTAAACCTAAACTCAAGGGGGCTCGTTTGGTAGCTGATTTGGAGGCGTAAGTTATGCATACATTAAGTCATATATATATATATATAAAAGTGATATTGTGTTTGATAGTTATCTAAAGCAATAGTTATTTTGGGATATTTTTGTTAGCGTAACACATATTTTTGAAACGAAAAAAACAAAATATTACAATAATTAATTACTTAGAGAATTTTTCTTTTTTAAGTGTGTTCGTGTAGGACTAAAAATATACATTTATATAAATGTAGAATTTCATACGAAAGTTACAAAATACTAACAAACTTATTAAATACATTTATGAATAAACAATGATGGACATCCACTTTCATCTATACATTGAATTCATAACACTCAAGAGCATTCATTTTTTTTACCCTTTACATATAGATCACTCATATCAAAGCAAGGTCGTATATAAATTGCCCGTAAATTGATTCGAACACTATGTATGCTCAAAAATAAAATATTAAAGTATTTGACTTAGTAAGTCTATAAGTCAGTTAAATATTATAATTAAATAAATTTTCAAGATAAATATAAAATTTGAATGAAAAAAATTGTTGAGATTCAGTCGAATCGATTTTATTATATATATTGCTCAATCTTTTTGTTTAGATTTGAATTGATTTTGGACTGAAAATTGTAACCGTTTTTGTCTTTAAAAGGCAAAAAATATTTGGACAACCATTTGTTTTGAAAATTGAAATTGACTATTTCTTAATTATAATGTCTAAAGATGGGAACATCGAAAACGTAAGTAGGTAATGATAAAAGGTGAGAAAAAACAAGTAGGTATAAAAAACGAAGAATGTGAATTAATCTAAATAGTCGTCCACCTAATTGATTTAATTAAAAATGACGGACAGATACATAAAATATGTATAATTCAAGTATAACATATGTGTATACTCATATATAATCAATGTATATTTATATATACCAATTAAAAAAAAATCATAAATTTGCTCGACTATTTATGAGAAGATCCTAAAAAAAAAAAAAATGCTAAATGTAAAGAAAGAAACTTCTTAGGACTATTATATTAAGTTTATAATCTAAACTTGAATTATAATATATGTATAATGCATGTGTATACTCGTATATAATTAGTGTATATTTATGTATACCAACTAGAAAAAGTAGATCATAAATCTTCTTGACTATTTATGAGAAGATCCTCGTAAAAAAAATAAAAATACATAAATACTAAATGTAAAGAAATAAACTTTTTAGAACTATTATAATAATTTATAATTTAAATTACGCGTATTGTGTATATTACTATAGTATATATTTCAATACGGTGTGTGTGTGTATATATATATATATATATATATATATATATTTAATTATTTTATTTTTTATTTTTTATATATTAAATATCAACTTTTTCCAAAATTTAAATTCCACTAGCATTTGACCATAACTTCTGGATCAGATTATGATGATTTATCTTCAAAAATCTATTTGATCAGATTTTCTTCAAATAATTTCAAACAATTTTGGAGTTTTCAACGCTCCACTCACAAAATTTCAAATTTTCTACATAGAATACATATCCAAACACCATTTCAAACTTCAAAAAATTTAAAATTTTAAATTTCGACTTCAAAATTTATGATCAGACGAGACCTAAATATCATATGTCCATCAAATACCAAAATTTTCATTTTCCCATATGCCCTTAGCCCCACCCACCCCATGTGTGTGTATATATATATTGCCCTAAAACAAAAAAAGATACCTCACAGAGCTTGTCCACACACAACTTTTCCATTTCCCCTCTCTCTCTCTCTCTAGATCTTTTTCTCTCTCTAAAAAACTTCCAAATTCTATCCAAGAAAAAAAAATCATGTCTACAGATCTACAATTTCCACAAGATCTCTTTGAAATTAATTCACCAAATATCAATTCTTCTCAAAGATGTATCAATAATAATATTAATATTATTAGCAATAAAGATGATTGCAAAACCCCAAAATCTTCTCCTTTTTTAATCCCAAAAATTCTCAAATGTCCAGCTGCACCTAAAAAACCCAAAAGGGTAATTTCGTCATGTAAGAGGAAATTACAATTTGTTGAAATTGTTGCAAGTAAAGAAGTCGAATCATTTTTCAGAATTCTCGATGATGATATCGTTGCGTCTTCGAACGCTTCGAAAAAGATATGAGGTGCTCGAAAATGATCAAATTGATTAATTTGAGGTACTAGGTGCTCGGAAATGATTAAAGTAGTTGAATTGGAAGATCGCATAATTTGAGGCAAGAGTCTAGACGATAAATCGTGTCTACAGTTGTTCGTGCACATCTTAAGAAGGTCACGTGCTTTAAGATTGATGTTTTCACCAGAAATTTGGTTTTTTTGTAAAAAAGGAAGAAGTTATACAATCGATCTTCTTAGAGTACTTAATTTGTAAGATACATAAGTCTTTATTTTTATTTAATATATATAAAATATAGTTTAATACAATTGAGATAATTCAGATCTGAATTCTGAATTATATGTTTAAATTAAATCATTGAAGTATCTATGTAGCTTATTTATTTTCTCACTAATCTAATTTATTTCTTTAATTAAGTAGGCGGATTTAATTAAATTTGAATAGATTAAAGTGGTTTGAATGATTCATTAGTTATTTGAGTTGAAATGAGCAAACAGAGCATAATTCAATTCTTTCAAAAATAATAATTAATAATTGGTTTAAATACTAAATAAAATTTTATTTCTTTATGATATAACTTTATATGATACATCAAACAAAAAAAAAAGCTTTTTAGACTAACTTTGTCGGTCCATACTTCTCACTTCGTTATCTTCATCTTCTGAATGTGAGTGTTTGT